>JBBPBX010064970.1:0-20093 GCA_038048925.1 Garcialebias charrua | reverse complement strand
GCTGATTTAAACCCTGCCCTGATGATGAGTGAGATATTCAACCGTTCAAGAGGTATTGTTATTTTATTATAATTATTATTTATAATTTATTATTATTTAAAATTATAATCTTATTAACTTATTTTTTTACCTCTGTGTTTTATTTCCAGTATTTCCAGTTACAGAGGTAGCTGCTCTCCTTCCACTTCAGGGAAATCCACCAGAGATCACCTGCTGCAGCTAAGAAGTGTGTGATGACTGAATTGAACTCTGGAACTGTTCCAGGACCAGTCCCACCAAGAAGAGGTTGTGAGTAATGAGGACAAATACAGCCACACTGGTGCTACTGGACAAAAACTTTATTAGTTAAGATTGTAAACAGTCTGTTGCTGCTTATTGTTCTGGTTCTGACTGTTATTGTATTCATTAAGATTTTTATTATTTTTAATATAATTTATTTATTGTAGAGTGCTGTTTATTTAAAATATCATCCAAATGGGTCACTTTTATTTATTACTACAATACAATACAAACATATTTTTGGCATATTTTCAAAATAAACGTTTTGTAAGTCTTTACTTTGTCTTTTTTTTTTGTACCGAAAATAAACCGAAAATAAACCGAACCGAGCCCTCCTTGTAATTGAACCGAACCGAAATGTGATTTTAGCGTACCGTTACACCCCTAATATATATATCCGGCAGCGTTATCAATATTTGCACTACACTGCCAACTGAAAAGTAACAAAAATGATCCTAAAAGGATGAAATTACAAAAATCAAAGGATTTATTTAATACTTTACGTACATATATTCTATTCGGCCACGAAATTAACAAAAAATAGAATGATCTTTTAATCCCTAAAACCACGTTTAAATCTCAAATACACGGGTGTGTCGCCACCGCATTTATACATAAAGTAACCCAAATACATGAAACTAACGACTCGCCGTCGAATGGTCGACACAAAACACACAATAAAATCCTCCGGCCACGTTAATTTGGCTTGAAACAGCGGGGTTCTCTAGGATTTATCCATTAGTAACCCAGCACTACCGGTGTAACAGGCAGACACAGTTAGCGTCTATAGGTAGTCAACAGATTTAATGAAAAGTAACTAAAATACATGAAACTAACGACTCGCCGTCGAATGGTCGACACAAAACCCTCAATAAACTCCTCCGGCCACGTTAATTTGGCTTGAAACAGCGGGGTTCTCTACGGATTTATCCAAGTACCCAGCACAAACAGTAGTCACAGTTCACCCGAGTTCACCTCTGAGTGACCCGGAAGTTGTCAAGATGGAATAGTCCATTTTTAGTAGGGGGATAAAGAAATCGACCGTTTTTTTAATTGCGTATTTAATGATCGTTTTCATCGTAACTATAATTATTTTTATGTTAAATGTACATTAACAAGCATGAGCAATGTTAGTGATGTAGGTGACTGCACGGGGCGAGGCGGGGCCGGGGCCACTGCTGAAATGGGACCCCCAGGCATTTACCTACATGGTAGAGCCGAGTCTGTTCTCAGCTCTGCCCCCCTCCCCCTCACACCCTTTCCTCCTCTGCTGTTTACGGTGGGGAAAAAGGTAAAACAAGCAGCATAAGAGCTTGTAAATAAGTTTATTGGTTTTTACTGATAGATAATTAGTTATTAGCGGTACTGCATTTTAAATAAAAATAGCACAAATCCGCTTATGAATTATAAAAGTTAGTCAATTCACAAAAACGCTGACAAAAAGTTTAGGTCCACTGTAAGCGGAATAGCGCTTTAGCGCTCTCTAGCGGTCTGTGCCCACCACTGCATGGAAGGTTCCCCTGCTTAAACTAGGGATGCACCGATCCGATACCAGTATCGGTATCGGTCTCGATATTAAACAAAGTTCTAGATCGGGTATCTGTGACAATGGACCCAATCCATAGGGGCAATCTATACAGTTTATATCTATGCTGAGCTCCATGTGTGATGTAACGTTATGTGCCAGCGACACGCAGTGCAGTGGCACGTGCAGTTTTCCAAATGGAGCGAGAAAGGTGAGACATCAGCTGTCCTTTGTATTTATTGTGGGACAAACGTGAGCGTGCGCAGTCAGCTGTCCTCTGTGCTCTGAGTACACGCGCGGCGCGCGCGCTCCAGCCTGCGGACCAAAGCGCAAGTCACAGCCTGGAGATGTGTGCGCGCCGCACCTCCGCATCTCCTCCGCTGAGCAGAAAATATTTGTCAGAAACGGCTCTACCTGAACTGCACGGTAAAGTGTGCAAACGCATATTGGAGGAGATAAAAGATGTTAAAGCCATGAGTTTCACGACAGACATTTGGAGCTCTGACGTCTCCCCCGTGTCACTTTTAAGTTTAACGGCACACTGGCTGGATGAGAGTTTTGTGCCACACAGCGCAATGTTGAACGCAACAAACTTTCGTGGGTCACACACCAGTGAAGCGATAGCAGCTAGCCTGAAGGAAATGTTTGACAAGTGGCAAATTCCGTTGAGCAGCAGGGGCGGTTCTGGGGTGGGGCCAACAAGGGCCGGTGCCCCTGGAGCCTGGCCCTACCTGTGGCCCACCCTCCGTAGGGCAGCCAATGTTGTTATATAATTTTGGACTGAGAAACTGAACCAAGACTTCACCTAACAGTTATTTTCATTATAATTTTATTTGCTTATTAATATATTTTCTTCAGTCAATACATAGTTCCCATGTGACGTCACATCCGTCTTACTTCCGGGTGGACCCTCATTTTGAAAGTCTCAGAACAGGGGACAGCGCGGTTTAATGGATGTTCATTTTTCACGTTTTTTTTTGTGTTAATTTCTAATTAATTGCAATGGTTACTTCGTGTTGTGTCAGTGGGTGTTCCAGTCGGGTAGACGTTTGGGCAACGCGCAGGTTTCAGTTAATCAAAAAAAAAGTAAACGTGAAGGATTTATCTCATCGGAGAAGCTGGACTGCAGCTCCTCTCTCTGAGTCTGGCTCGGATCTGCTCTGGAAGACGTCGTGCTTTTGGCCGGTAAACAAAATATTCTACATAAATCATTTTGTGAAACTATGTCAGAACAATGTTAGAGTACAACTGTCTGTGTGTTAGAGCTGTTTTTTTTTTTTTTCATTATTTAGCAAACCGTCTTGCATGCTGTTAGCTTAGCATCTCGCTAATGCGACAATGGTCTCCTCACGGTCCCAGACCGTCCCAGTGGGAGAAGGAGGACTGGAGCCAAGTCGTGCGGGCGACGCGTCGGTCCCATGGGATGTGCCTCCGCGGCCGAGACGGATCCACGCCGTTGTTATCCGTCCGACCTGAGCTCCCGCGAGCCTCGCTCCACATGCTAACAACCAGAGCCATATATATGGCTCTGCTAACAACATGCTAACTTCCAACACGGTAAGACTCAAAAGT
The DNA here is from genome assembly GCA_038048925.1 of Garcialebias charrua. NCBI lineage: Eukaryota > Metazoa > Chordata > Actinopteri > Cyprinodontiformes > Rivulidae > Garcialebias > Garcialebias charrua. The sequence goes on along the minus strand of JBBPBX010064970.1, from coordinate 16,717 downwards.
GCTGGTTCTGGTCTGTGTTCAGCTTGGACTGTTTGTGCTGGCTGTGTGTTATTTTAGTTAAACCTTTTTTTAGCTGGTTAGATCTGATTGAGACAGCTGTGCTGTGAATCCGGTGTGCGCTCTTTGTAGTAATTAAATAATTAATGATATCAGAGTAACTTGTGACTAGTTGTCTGATTCTTCTGCCATGATTTCTTTCTAAAACTCATTTAACTCCGACCACTGCCATTTTCTCTTGTTCCTTGTTGAACTTGTGGTAGCTCGTGTTTTGTCCGTATAATTTGCTCTGGTTGTTCGTGTCTGAGCTCGACGGACCCTCCTCCGCGCCATCTTGCCTTTCATCTTGCCTTTCTGCCTTTAGATATGGTGAAAAACCGGTATTGTGCAATACTGGGGGCGTGTCTGGGAACTATGTATACAAATACTGTCTGTAAAATGTTTCAATATTTTTCTCATTTGATTTTTTTAAACCATTTTCTTTGGTTACAATGGTTAATCACTGCTTTAAAAAAATAAGAGAATATTTTGAATTCCTAATTGCACTCACTGAACAAGTTAAATTTAAAGATTTTTTTTTTTAATGTGTTCGACTAAGCTTGTGAACAGTTATTTTATTTAAGATTGCTGTACTGGTGCACAGTTATAAAATAAATGTGCAATTCAGTAGTTCATTTATGTCTTTTTTTAATTTTTATAGGAAAGAAATGTTTCAATTAATGCTGTTTTTCAATATCGGATCGGATCTGTATCGGCCGATACTAAACCTCAGATATCGGAATCGGTATCGGAAGTAAAATATGTGGATCGGTGCATCCCTAGCTTAAACCAGCACACATCCAGGCCCGTCTTAAGTTTGTCCATGACCATTTGGATGATCCAGAGGAGTCATGGGAGAAAGTTATGTGGTCAGATGAGACCAAAATATAACCTTTTGGTCTTAATTCCACTCGCCGTGTTTAGAGGACGAAGAATGATGAGTCCCATCCCAAAAACACCATCCTTACTGTGAAGCATAGGGGTGGAAGCATCATGCTTTGGGTAATTTTCTGCACATTGGGTAGGACGACTGCACTGTATTAAGGAGAGGATGACCGGGGTCATGTATTGCGAGATTATGGGGAACAACCTCCTTCCCTCAGTTAAAGCATTGAAGATGGGTCATGGTTGGGTCTTCCAACATGACAATGACCCGAAGCACACAGCCAGGAAGAACCAAGGAGTGGCTCCAAAAGAAGAAGAAGAGAAATAGAAGAACAGAAAATCTTTGGAGGGAGCTCAAACTCTGTGTTTCTCAGCGACAGCCCAGAAACCTGGCTGATCTAGAGAAGATCTGTGTGGAGGAATGGTCCAAAATCCTGCTGCTGCAGTGTGTGCAAACCTGGTGAAAATCTACAGGAAAAGTTTGACCTCTGTAACTGCAAACAAAGGCTACTGTACCAAATATTAACATTGATTTTATCAGTTGTTCAAATACTTATTTGCAGCAGTAACACACAAATAAATAATTAAAAAGTAGGGATGCACCGATACCAGATTTTTGAAAACCGAGTACAAGTACAAGTACTTACATTAAAGTACTTGCCGATACCAAGTACCGATACAAGTACTAATTAATATTTTTTTAAATCATTCTAATTAACTTAAACTGTTTATTTTCATTAGACACTTCAAACATAAATAAACAAAGTACATTACTACAGTATTGGTAATCTGTACAGGGCTTAAAGTGAAAAAAAATCCTGAGCCTGAAACTTTTTTGTGTTGTTGATCAAATAAAATCGTAACATTTTGCCAACGTTTATTAAAAATGCTCTCTGAAAAGTGCAAACTGTTTTTAAACAATTCAGCTTCAAGTAACAAGCAAGTGTATTTTAAAGGGTTAAACATCTATGTTTACCTACATAAGTAACTTGATTCAATAACTACTGTAGTTTAGAGAGCAACAAGTCCAGTTGAATGCATGCAGCTCAAAAACCTGTTTTATTTAACTACAGATTTTATTATTTTATTTAACTTTACTTATTCATCAAAAAAGGCGTTCAATACAGGATCAACTGGACTTTATTTGTTGCAGAAAACGTTTCGACTTCTGTCCAGAAGTCTTTTTCAATTCTGAATGGAAGCTGTGAGAACGAGAAGTTTTATACAGGCTTACAAGTCACGCACCAACATGTGAAATTGGAAACTGAAAAAACACCACAAATTAAATAACATGCCCATTCTATTTAAATTGACAAAACGACCCATCCCAGCTTAACAAAAGGGGTTTGTAACACATACATGTAAATTGAAAGATCACACCAGGAGGTTCCCTTGAGGTCTCTGTTAGAAGACACAAAACTGTATGTAAATTGACAAACAACACCTCCCAAATAACAACAGAGGCTACTCAGAGAACTTTGTTAGTCTAATTTACAGACAAGGCATCCCTGCTCCCATCCGGTGTAAAACGTTTCGGAATCAAATCCAAAACTGAGTTATCAGCTTCCATTCAGAATTGAAAAAGACTTCTGGACAGAAGTCGAAACGTTTTCTGCAACAAATAAAGTCCAGTTGATCCTGTATTGAACGCCTTTTTTGATTTCATCATGTCCTGGACGACTGAGAATCTTCACCAGCATTTTACTTATTCATGTTCCCCAGATTGAAAATCAACCTTCTTATTTCAGCTGTCACCCCAGCTGTCACTGACTTTATCTGCACTGAACTAGGGCTGGGCGATATGAGGAAAATATTATATCGCGATATTTTTTGGCTATATCACGATACACGATATATATCGCGATATCTCCAAAATCAATGAAAAAATGATTCAAAATTGATTAAAAAATGTCAACACTAAATTTGAACAAACTTAAATATTTTATTTTAACCATCAATTGCTCAATGATATAAGATATATGCTCAATGATATAAGATATATATGTTCTGACAAATATGCAAATTTACAACATCATGTCACAATACCTTTTAAGGTTCAGTCTGCAGTTTTTGGTAGAACGCAACACTTAGGAAAATTTTGAACAGAGGCACGTTTCTGGTCCCTCCCCCTCAGAGCCATATATGGCTCTTGCTGTTGGTGAAATTCAGCTCTGCTTCCGAATGCTCCGCCTCCACTACATGTCCTCGCAGCAGCTGCGAAGTTCTGTGATTATATGTTAATAAAATGTTCAGCCTGGAACAACTTACAGAAAGATCTGAAACTATCAACATTCATCTCTCCTGGATCCTTTATGTCAACCGTAGTAGAAAATGTCATCAAGAAACTTGACCATTGCAGATGTTTCTAACCACTACTTATCCAATATACATGTCATTGTTGGTTTTTTTTGTCTGCTTGTTTTGTATATAATGTATATAGAAATCTGTCATATCCTGTTGGTTTTGAACTGTCAACATCTGTTTACTGTGATTGTAGTTTTCTTTATTTTCTTTTTGATAAGTGCAAATGCCTATTGCCAATGTGACGTGTGCTGCTGACCACTTGACCAGGTCACCCTTGTAAAAGAGATCTCGATCTCAATGGGCTCTACCTGGTTAAATAAAGGTGATTGATTGATTGATTGATTGAATTGCACACATAAATAAAAAGTACTTCAAGCAAAAAGGAAGAATACATAATTTAAACTTAAAAAGGTGCTCTTGTGCTTTTAACATTAAAAAAATATTAAATCAAAACAATTAAGGCCTTTAAAATACAAAAACAAAAGTGTAAACAGTGGCCATAAAATTTACTGACCCAGAACAGTCACAGGTAACAACTCTCAACTATTTGCATGTGCTAGTAATTTTTAACAACAAACCACAAAATGTGCACAAGTTTCAAACTGTGCCAAGTTCAGGCAATGTCTGCAAAACCTCTGAACAAGAACAGATTTATCACAGTACTGCAGTAAATGTGAGCCTCTGTGTACTGTATCCGGTTTTATTGTGAAAGGGTCAGGGGTTGTTTCCGGATTCACGAAGACGTTCTCTAAAGTTGCTCTACAAAGTGTCGCATTGAATCCTTGTGTAAAACACGACAGCCTCCACTCAGAAACGTGAACCGAGAGGTGGAGACATTATTAAATCAGCTGTATCGCTAAAGACACGGTCAGTCTCAGCTGTGGAAGAAGACGGCTAACGCGTTAGCCATCTTGTTAGCCGCTAAGGACCGTGTCTTTAGCGATAATGATAAAATGCTGATTTATTAATGTCTCCACCTCTCTATGCGGTGCACGCATGACTAAGCTCAGACCCGTGGTTTGTTTTAAGGAAGCAGCAGCTGTAAAAACACTTGGTTCTGCCGTTCATGCTCCACTCCGCTGTTTAAATGGTGAAAAAGATTCGTAGTTCAGACCTTTCTTCGGGACTATTTTCAGCATCGTCTACAAAAACATTTTTTATGCCCTCATCTGACAATTTAATCCAAACTAGCTCAGAACATTGTTTTCCCCCCTCAGCAGCGTGCAGCGCTCTTCATATCTGCCGTGTTTACATGTTGTGCTGAAAGTCTCGCGCGCGGCTCCTGCAGCCTGCAGGAAGGAGGGGGGCGAGTGGGGGCCCGCGCGACAGCAGGAGGATCCTCGATATACACGATATAGCCCTTTTAACCATCGTACATTTAAAATATCGCGATACATCGAGTATATTCGATATATCGCCCACCCCTACACTGAACTCCGTTCAATCCTGCAGAAGGAGCCTCCGTCAGAAAGGAGGGGAGGGGGGATTGTTTATGTGTTCAGCAGTGTGTGTGTGAGTGTGTGTGGGGGGGGGCTGCGCTTTGATTCGCTGCACCCCCCACATCAACACGAAGAGTCCTGCAGCCAAACGGAGTTTGCTGCAGCTCACGCCTCAAAAACACACGCGCGCACACACACAGAAGACCTGCACCTTGCGCTCTGTCGCTCGAAAGGGAGGACTCAGAGGAGGAGCGGACACACAGGAGGAGAACGCCGCGGTGCGTCAACCATAAACACAGAGGCGACACTGTAAACGCATTTCGCCGCACGGCACAGTGCACGCGCAGCGCGCGCGCTCCAGCCTGCGGACCAAAGCGCGAGTCTACTCAGCCTTCAGAGGAGGAGCAGACACACAGGAGGAGAACGCCGAAGCCGCACGGCTCAGTGCGCGCGCAGAGGCATTTTATTTTTTTGTACAAGTTTGGACATACTTTCAGGGCTTAAAGAATGTCCAAACTTGTAAAAAAAAAAAAAAAAGTTTTACATTTGAACTCTTACATAGTCAATGAAATGAAATGAAACTGGTATCGGGTCCTGTAGTATCGGAGCCCTTTTATGAGTACGAGTACGAGTAAACGCACATGGTATCGAACCGATACCCGATACTGGTATCGGTATCGGTGCATCCCTATTAAAAAGATTTTTTGTTAAATTGACAAAATATTTATTTTACGGTAATAAAAAAAAAGGGTATTTTCCTCCATTAGTCTGCCCTCTGGGTAGGGCTGGGCGATATGAGGAAAATATTATATCGCGATATTTTTTGGCTATATCACGATACACGATATATATCGCGATATCTCCAAAATCAATGAAAAAATGATTCAAAATTGATTAAAAAATGTCAACACTAAATTTGAACAAACTTAAATATTTTATTTTAACCATCAATTGCACACATAAATAAAAAGTACTTCAAGCAAAAAGGAAGAATAAATAATTTAAACTTAAAAAGGTGCTCTTGTGCTTTTAACATTAAAAAAATAAAAAATGTCAACACTAAATTTGAACAAACAAATATTTTATTTTAACCATCAATTGCACACATAAATAAAAAGTACTTCAAGCAAAAAGGAAGAATAAATAATTTAAACTTAAAAAGGTGCTCTTGTGCTTTTAACATTAAAAAAATAGTAAATCAAAACATTTAAGGCCTTTAAAATACAAAAACAAAAGTGTATACAGTGGCCATAAAATTTACTGACCCAGAACAGTCACAGGTAACAACTCTCAACTATTTGCATGTGCTGGTAATTTTTAACAACAAACCACAAAATGTGCACAAGTTTCAAACTGTGCCAAGTTCAGGCAATGTCTGCAAAACCTCTGAACAAGAACAGATTTATCACAGTACTGCAGTAAATGTGAGCCTCTGTGTACTGTATCCGGTTTTATTGTGAAAGGGTCAGGGGGTTGTTTCCGGGTTCACGAAGACGTTCTCTAAGTTGCTCTACAAAGTGTCGCATTGAATCCTTGTGTAAAAACACGACAGCCTCCACTCAGAAACGTGAACTGAGAGGTGGAGACATTATTAAATCAGCTGTATCGCTAAAGACACGGTCAGTCTCAGCTGTGGAAGAAGACGCTAACGCGTTAGCCATCTTGTTAGCCGCTAAGGACCGTGTCTTTAGCGATAATGATAAAATGCTGATTTAATAATGTCTCCACCTCTCTCTGCGGTGCACGCATGACTAAATGAGCTCAGACCCGTGGTTTGTTTTAATGAAGCAGCAGCTGGAAAAACACTTGGTTCTGCTGTTTCATCATGCTCCACTCCGCTGTTTAAATGGTGAAAAAGATTCGTAGTTCGGACCTTTCTTCGGGACTATTTTCAGCATCGTCTACAAAAACATTTTTTATGCCCTCATCTGACAATTTAATCCAAACTAGCTCAGAAAGAACATTGTTTTTCCCCCTCAGCAGCGTGCAGCACTCTTCTGCCGTGTTTACATGTTGTGCTGAAAGTCTCCGAAGCTCCTTCCTCCTGCAGCCTGCAGGAAGGAGGGGGGCGAGTGGGCGCCCGCGCGACAGCAGGAGGATCCTCGATATACACGATAAAGCCCTTTTAACCATCGTACATTTAAAATATCGCGATATATCGAGTATATTCGATATATCGCCCACCCCTACCTCTGGGTCAACATCCACATCCTCCTCTGTTCTCTAGAGCTCAGAACTGATGCCTGGTTCTGTTGGCCCAGTCAGAGGGATTCTGGACGCCCCCAACCCCTGCAGAGTCAGACCTCCTAGTGGGGCTCAGTCTGGTCTTCCTCTCTTTCCTCTTCTAAAACAAATCAGGATCACCCTCTTCATCAACAAGTTTATACTGTCTGACTCAGAATCTGTTTTTCTCCTTCGTGATCCTCTCCTCTGAGTATTCTGACTCGGCTGTTCCATCCTCCTCTGGGTCCACAGTTCTATCAGCTTCACGTTCCAAAATCGTCTCATCGTTTTGACTCAAACACAACAGAACTAACTAAACACTAAACTACACTAACTATAAAACCAAACTAAATATCATACATCTCTCAAATCTCATGACTCACTCCCGCTGTCGTTGACTTTATCGTGCTGAACTCCATTCAACTTCCACATCTTTATCTTCGTCATCTTGTAGATTTTTTGGTGCTTGACAAATAATTTTGAGCCCCCGTCAGAGGAGAGGGGAAGTTGTTTATCTGTTCAGGGGCGTGGGAGGTGAAAGCAGACCATGATGGGGGTGTTTTGTCCCTAAAACTGCCCATCTTTGCCACAGCCTCTCGCTCTAACGCACTTCAGATATGACGATTATTTTCAGAAAAAGATGTGGTGTGGATTATTTATCATAAACTCTGGTTTCACTTGGCCTATCAACAAAATTTAAAACTGTTGTGTGTATGCAGGGAGTCCTCGACTTACGAACGAGTTCTGGACCTAAGTACCTTTCGTATGTCGAAAATGACGTAAGTCGGATCACATACAAAAAATAAATAAATTCTAGCTCCCTTTCACATAAAGGGAGCTAGCTCCCTTTATGTGAAAGGGAGACAATTCAACTCACTCCTTCATCTTTAAAATAGGCTAAGTGCTTGGTGACTGTACAGTACTGTACATGTATTCATGTACTATTCATTTATATTAATATATATATATATATATATTTTTTTTTTTTAAATAATGGGATACGTTCGTAAGTCCGAAACGTCGTAAGTCGGGGGCGTCGTAAGTCGAGGACTCCCTGTATATATATATTACCGGTATGTACTTTTGACAAATTAAAATGGTATCTTTTCCGCTAGAGCAACTAAAATGAGTCATGTGACCATCACGCACTGGCGTGTCTATTGACTCCGGGTGGGGTGGTGGGAATCGTAAAGAGTAAGAGATGCCAGATGAGTAGAAGTGAAATCGTCACCAGCAGAAAAGGCAGTACATGTAAAAGGAGTTTGGTCTGTACCTGCATGGAGATGGTTAGAGTGGAGAACCCATGTCTGAAGATCCACTCCGCTTCTTCTTCCAACTCATCCTCCTCAGCAGATTTAACAGGGATGGCTCTCAGCTGCAACACAGACAATTCCTAATGTCAGACAAACACAGAAGAAATATGTTCACTGTTATTTAACTAACAGACACACACCTGGAACCGCTCAGGCATGTCTGTGGACCGGATCTCATTATCTTGGTCAGTCATGTGACTGCTCTCCAGCTCACTGGGCTCATAGAGCTCAAAGATGCTCTTTCTCCCAAGCCTCCTCTTAGTCTGTTTTTTGGGCCGATCCCAGCTTTCTTCATCTTGATCTTCTTCCTCCTCCTCACCCTGATCATAGGCATCCACATCGAAGTCAGCAAAGTCAAAGTCGCCACCAAAAATCTCCTGAGCTTCCTGAAGGGCTCTGTAGAAAAAGGAGTGAAGATCTGTAACCATTCACATGTACAGGAAACAGAACTTGACCGATTAAATAGGTTTTAAGTGAAAAATCAAAAATAATTTCAAAACTCACGCATCAGTGTATCCCGAGAACTTCTTGCCTCTCTTTTTGGTGATGGGTTGGCCATCATCATCCACAATAAAATCATCTATATCTGTAGAAAGAACATGCACATTTAAATGGCAATTTTTATTCTGCCATTACTTGCTTATTTTAAAACGGGTCCAGTAATCTTTCTGCCAACCTGACTCTTCATCCTCTCCTTCTTCCTCCTCTTCTGGATGTCGAAGAGGCTCATCAATAGCCTCGCCTTCCTCCAGGTCACCTTCGCCCTCCCTGTCGAAGATCTCATTTTCGATCAAGTCCTTCTCGTCATCGTCGTCGTCATCATCCAGTGTTTTTAAACGATCGTATTTCTTCTTCTAGAACACAAGATAGACACATCACCAATGCGTTAAGCAGATAATACACACACACACACGAGTCATAAAAACACATCAAACTTGTCTGAACTCCAGCATAATTTGAGACTAAAACTTCAAGGTAGATTTTACAGACACGGGGTTACGGGGTGGATGTGCTTGTTTATAATGACACTTACTCTCCTTTTCACTTTGACACCCAAGTTCTCCTCAATGAGGTCAAGATCATCATCATCCAAGTCGTCATCAGTTCCTGCAAATATAAAATCTTAGTAACAGACAAAAGTTTTACGATACCCCTAACTTACACCACCATTGAAACCCCCAACACTCAGACACAATTTTCTAATGAAATTTTAAATAATAAGATGCAAAACGTAGACATTGAGCCCACAGGGTAGCAGGAAAATGTTGCCTACTTATACACTCATTTGTTGTGAAAGCTCTGAAGATTTATTTGTTGGGTGTTATACATATTTTACACATTCATACATCATACAAACATTCCAATACTGTATAAAACAGAATAATTTCCCTCTACAATTATTCAAATTAAAAATAATAAAACCCTTAAGAGAAAAAAAGGATTGGGGTTTTGTTTATTTAAAAGATGCAACTGTATCACTGTAGCCTTTGATGAGTCAACTGAGAATATTAGTGAATATGACATATCCACCTTATTCTTGGGGGCTCCACTGTAAAAATGAGTACCGTATGGGTACAACTTCCTATCAGACACCAGATGTAACCATGGTAGCAAAGCACAGACCAGTTTATTTTCAAGGAATTTGTATTCAGTTTAGGATTTACTGTTTTTGTTTACATTTATTTAACAACCATAAAGTTTACTAAAATAGTCTTGCAGAGTTCAGATACCTGTTGTGCTGTTAGCGGCAGCATGAACAACCAGACCAAACCAGTGGCTACCGTACAGTGTTTTGAACATGGACCCAAAACAAACAAAAAAAGTGTTTCTATGAAAAGCGGTATGAAGAAGTCTTTCGGATGAAAGAAGAAATGTTTCTACATTTTTTTTGTTTTTGAATGTCCAGAGGACAAGACTTAACTTGTTAGATTTAAAGGTGCAGTCTGCAGTTTCTGTAGAACGCAGCACTTAGAAACATTTTCAACAGGCAAAGCATTCTGATCCCTCCCCCTCAGAGCCATATATGGCTCTGCTCCCCCTTGCTCTGCTGAAATTCAAATTCAAGCTCTGTTTTTATTGGCTGGTTACAAACTCTGTTTTTATTGGCTGGTTAACGGCGGGTCACTGTGGCTTTTTAGAAATGCTTTTAGTAACACCTGGAGAAGCAAGGGGACTATAGTTTTTTCAAAGATTACTTTGTCTAACATCAGTCTGTCAGGAGATAGTGACAAAGTGAAGAAATATGTTAAAAATATATTTTTTAGAAAACTTACAGACTGCACTACAGAAACTGCAGACTGCACCTTTAAATATAGATGTTTTTTGTAGAATCTGGTTCATCAGATTTAATTCAGTTCAGTTTATTTATATAGCGCCAAGTCACAACAGAATTCGTCTCAGGGCACTGAACAGAAATATTCATATATAAAATAACAGAAACATTCATATATAAAAATAATAATTTAACATTATTTATCTGAAGAGAAGACTGCTTTGAGTTTAACTCATCACAGAACTCTCATTAGCAGAACTTTGGATTCTGGACACGCCTCCAAAATCGGTCCTAAAGTGCAGGTGCAAATCCAGGCTGAGCTGAGCCAGGGCTGATTAGGAGCAGTGCCAAAGGGGCACTAGTGGAATAGTGATTTTTCTGTGGAGGGCTGAGTAGGGTTGGGGCTGAGTAGGAGCCGTGCAAAAGGGGCATAATATGCCTCAGCGCTTTTCAGGTTGTTCATCGCTTCACCGTCGAAGCAACCAAGTCATTTAAGTACCTAAATATGCTAGTGTACGTAATCTGCAGCCGCTTCTTCAGGTCGTTCTTCCATTACTCGTCCGCAGTAAGCAGCAGTATGATTATGTTGTCCTGTTTGAGCTCACACAAGCGGTGTTCCTACATGTTTAAATTAAATCTGCAATGCTTGGAGAAACTACATTTGCTCATATTGTTTGCACGTAAACAAATGCCGGTTCTGGTCCGTGCCGGAAGTCACGCCAATAATTCATGCATGGTAGCACGGGGGCTAGGAATAAGGTGGATCATATGCAAACAAGCTAAAACAGAAGGTCTAGTAGTCTATTTATGCTTGAAGTCTTCAAAGTGTAGAAGTTGAATGTAACAACTTTTGAAAACGACACCCAGAGAACTCACTGCGCTTTTTACGACGATGCCTCACTTCCTCTTCAGAGTCACTTCCTGCTGCACTTCCACTCTTCCTCGCTTCTTCTTCCTCCGCCTCCTCTCCTTCGTCATCTCCATCATCGATCAGTCCACGCAAATTTCCATGCTCATCCTGATCCTCTGGATTGACCGTATCTTCTTCTTCATCTGTTGTGAAATGACAGTAGTCAAAAGGCTAGCAGGTGAAACACACCCACTAAGGCACACAGCTCTACCTTCTTCTTCTAGAAACCTTTGGGTCTTCTTTGGTTTAAGGTCCTTCTCTTCAAACTCCTCCTCTGACTCCTCTGCTTCGCTGTCAATAAAGTCTGACATCACAAGTCTTCCTAAAACAAAACAAACGTTCAAGATGCTTTTAGCAGACTTTAACACGACACATGTTCTCCCACACCTATAAAATACCAGTTTAATCTCACATTACGATGTGTACTGGTAATCTAAACGTTACTAATGGCTTAAAGTAGCAAATTTGAAATTCTAGCATATTTGTTAGAGCTTATACTGTACATGTCACATGTATAGTCTCCTTCAAACCAAGGATTATTTTAAAGTTTAATACTACCTAACAAAGTTAGTAACCAGAAACCATCTTAGATCCAGCAAACTGGTTGGCCCATTTAAGAAGTTTACTGCTTGGTGGGGAAACAGTTTACTGGAACTACTCAGACTGATGAAACCCACTGGATAGAGGGCGAAATGTCTCTATAAAAAATAAACTGTCCAGATGACCTGACTGGGAATTATTGGATTTAATACTAGCTGTTCTCTTAATACTGAGACATACGTAGACAGTGAATCACATCTGTACATTATTTATCTAATTTTACTGTTTTTCCGCAAACAAGTTGATCAAGAATATTGTAGGGATGTGTTTGTAACTAAACTGTGGTGCTTTTCCACTCCACAACTTTACATCTGCGTAACAACATGTGAACCAGTGTCGCAATGCGTCCACCGAAGGAAATGAACAACAACAGGTAAGCTGCTTCCCTGTTTGTGTTATCTAACGTTATTTAGACGATTAAATATTGTTGGCTGATGTCAACCAAAATGCTAGTTTTACGAAAACCATGCGCAACACCTCTTAGCAACAGTCACCACCCTTTCGTGAGCTAAAAATCTCTTGTTAACCAATGTAGCAGCATTAGCAAGTTAGCTAGCGATCAACGTTTGAAGTATTTAATTTATTATAACCATTCAGTTATTACTTCGACCTTTTTAAGAAAAGGATGGATACAGTTAGCAATAAAAATAATGTTTTACTATGTCCGAAGCCAGTTGCATTGAAGAAAACCAAGGCCTAAACCCACCTTGAATGCTAGCTTGGCTTAGCCGTACAACAAGCAGCTCAAACGAACGTTAGCCAAACAACGTTATTTGAACATTCCTCTCACAAAAGACCGCAGTAAATTCAACTTACACGCCCCAGTGTGATGATATAGTCCGAATACAATTATAAATAACTTGTGTTGTTTTGTGTTTTCGAGCTTACACTAATGAAGATGGCCGAGAACGAGCAGCATTCTTCTTCTTCTTGGATTTTCTTTGGCGGTTGGCATTCAAGATTTTGAAGCATTACCGCCATCTGCTGGTTTAGGATGTAAACTGGAATACAGTATCGCAAAAATAAAAAAAATCCATAAGGATGTATAAATAAATAAATAATGCTCAGATTCTGTTGAACAAATGAGTCCTTTTCAGGTATTTCAACAAAATGTTGGTGACTTGGTGCTTGCAGAATTTGAGTTTTCTTGTAGCAGATCTAGCGTACCTGACGTTGAAACCAGAGCAGCGTGATGACGTTTCTTCTTCTTTAGGGCCAAAAAAACGCAACAGCTTGATGAAAAGCGCATTACCGCCCCCAAGTGGAATATTGTGTGGTGCAAGAAATAAACAAGATAAACAAACAAACAAACAAAAAGAAAACAATTTTCAAAGTGAAAAATAAGATTTAGAAATGCCGGTTTTAGCCAATACCTGGCAGATTACTCATAAGAAATAACTGAAAAAATCTGCTATCTTTTTCTAAGCTGATTTGTGATTTCTCTCAGACAGACACAGACAGATAGCATAAATTTTGAAGGCTTCAGTAAAATCTGCAGCAAAATTAAACTTATTACATAAAATATAGACCTAAACAAAAAAAAAAGTATTTTGATACTGCTGCAATCAACTTTTTTTTTTTTTGGGGGGGGGTGGGCGTATATATTTTAGCTCACATTTGTCAAAATGTGTGTGGGTATAAACAATTTATTTTGTTTTATTTTAAACTTACATCTGCCAAAGTTACTTCATGTGCTTAAAATGAAAGTCTTTAGCACAGATGAGATAATTCAGTTCATACTTAGTGCCAGGTCACAACAGAAGTGCCATGTTGAGGCTGCTGTTTAATACACTTACCGGTAATATGTTTTTCTTTCGGCTGCTCCCTTCTTCAGGAGTCAGCGAACTAAGCTGTATGAAGATTTGGCAATTATTTTTATGCCAGATGCCTTTCCTGATGCAACCAGAGAGCTACCTGGGGGAGCAGGTGTTGGGGGTTGAGGGCCTTGCTCAAGGGCCCTGAGTGAGGCAAATGAAGGTGGAGGCAGGTGTATGTATATAATAATAATAATAATAATGTCATATTTTTGTCATCTGTGTATTCCATACAAGACGAAATTTGATTCTGCATTTAACCCAATCACCACCAGGTAATATGCTTCACCTATCCCACCCACATATTGATGTTGATACTGAGAGTTGAACCAATGATCTTCCGATCACAGGCCCACCTTCTCTAACCTCTGCGCCACCACTCCCACAATTTAATACACTGTATTATGTTGCATTACTGTATTATTGTTTAGCATATATCTTAGATCCTTGTGTACTGTTTATTTTTATACATGATAGTTTTGCTATTTTGGGTTGTATAGGACCTTGAGTACACAGTTTTGTTCTACCTCATGTACCACAGGTGAATGACAATAACAATGACAATTTGGGCAGCACGGTGGCACAACTGGTAAAGCTGCTGCCTCTCAGCGAGAAGGTTGCCGGTTCAAATCCCAGTCCGGGGCCTTTCTGGGTGGAGTTTGCATGTTCTCCCCGTGCATGCGTGGGTTTCCTCCGGGTACTCCGGTTTCCTCCCACAGACCAAAAAACATGCTTGTTAGGCTGATTGGTGACTCTAAATTGACCCTAGGTGTGAGTGTGAGAGTGGATGGTTGTTTGGTGTGAGTGAGACAGGTCCCTCTTGTAAATGAGTCCCCGTGACTCAACGAGGCTAGCCTGTATAAATAAAGGTTGAATGAATGAATGAATAAAGAACTGTGAACCTTGAAGTCATCTCAAGGCACTGTACAGAAACATTCATATATATATATATATAAAGCAAGTTAATAACAATCATCTGAGGAGCAGACTGCTTTGAGTTTAACTTCATCACAGAGCTCTCATCTTGAGTAAGCATGAAGGTGACAGGGGAAATAGAAAAACTCCCTGGATTTGTCACGACTGACGAGCAAATTAAAACATGTCCAACGTTGCTTTGTGAACCTCTGCTGATTTCTTCTGGTTTTTGTGTTGTTGGATGAGTGATTCATGGTTTTATTATATTTTTTAAACAGTTATATTATCATATAAACACAGAACTTCGCAGCGCAGAGACAGGACATGTACTGGGGGCGGAGCATTCCAGACATTCCAGACCAGCGCTGACAGACATGATGAAATCACGAGCGAATTAAATCATGTCCAAACGTTGCTTCTTGAACCTCTGATGATTTCTGCTGGATTTTGTGTTGTAGGACTAGCGCTCCATGGTTTTATTTTATTTTATTAGAAGGTTTTATTAACATAAACACAGAATATCGCAGCGGCTCTGAGCAGACAGCAGCAGGGGGCGGAGCAGATCCCAAGTTCAGTAGTGCACGGACTGAGCCATATATGGCTCTGAGGGGAGGGAGCAGAATGCTTTTCTGCGCTGAAAATATTTCTAAGTCCCAGAGTGTTCAAAAATCGCATACCATACCTTTAACCCTCATCTCTCAGAAATCGGTTTCTCTGATCACACCATCGGTTGGTTTTCTAACTATCTTTCCAATCGGAGGCAATGTGTTCAACATAACGGTACTTCTTCCAGCTATTTAACAGTTAAAAATGGTGTACCACAAGGCTCAGTTTTAGGACCCACTCTCTTTACAATCTACATAGCTAATGTAGGTCACTGCATCCCTGATGCATCCTTACATTTCTATGCTGATGATACAGTTGTTTATTGCCGAGCTAAAACAGTAGCTAAGGCTTTCCAGTTACTGCAATCCGCTTTTGACATCATCCAGTCAGATTTGTTCCGTCTCAAACTTGTCCTAAATGCTGATAAAACAAAAGGGATGTTTTTTTCAAATAGGAAGGCGGTTCCAGCAGATCCTCCTCTGATTTTATCTTCAAATGGTGTCCCTATTGAGTTTGTTGATTCCTATAAATATCTGGGTATCCTGATCGATTCACATCTCTCTTTTAAACTCCACGTGGAAAACCTAGTGAAGAAACTGAAAGTTAAACTGGGTTTCTTTTTCAGAAACAGATCATGTCTATCACTGAATGTTAGGAAACGCCTTGTATCTGTGACTTTCCTTCCCTCCATTGATTACGGTGACATTCTCTACATGAATGCTCCTACAAGCACCCTGCGGATGTTGGATGTTGTCTATCATGGTGCACTAAGATTCATAACTGGTTGTGATTATCGTACCCACCACTGCACCCTGTATTCACTGGTTAACTGGACATCATTAACCTCACGCAGACTCTTCCACTGGTACATTTTCATCTTTAAATCACTTCTTGGTCTGCTGCCCTCATACATCTCCTCCTACATGTCTTTACGTGAGTGCAGCTACAGTGTGCGCTCTCAGGACATGATTACCTGCAGTGTTCCGTCAGTGAGGACTGAACTTGGAAAAAGGGCCTTCTCCTACTCCGCTCCTGCTTCATGGAATATCTTACAAAAAGATCTGAAGCTCTCGACCTTGACTTCTCTAAATGGTTTTCAGAATCTGTTGGAATCCTGGCAAAAACCAATGCAGATTTGTTCCTGTCTTTGATTTTATACGTCTACCTTATAATGTTTTGCTAGTTTTTTGATACTTTGTTAAAAAAAAAAAAAAAAAACTTTCTTTTGTTTTTTTTCTCTCTTTTGTTTTCTATTGTTTATTGTTTGTTTGTTTATTGTTTATTGTTTAAGGAAATTCTACCACTGCTGTTCATTGTTCTTTAGTTTTAGCAGGTCGCTTTCGTAAATGAGCCCATGAGGTTCAAAAGATTTACCTGACTAAATAAAGGTTGAATGAATG
>JBBPBX010064969.1:6096-20093 GCA_038048925.1 Garcialebias charrua | reverse complement strand
GTTACTGCTGGTCCTTCTAGAGGTAAGATACATTCACAGATAATGAGGTGATGGGTTTATGATTGTGCATGGTTCTTCTGATTGTTTTTACCCCACACAGACAGACCAGTCAGAGGTGCAAGAGCGGGCCCAGTTACTGCTGGTCCTTCTAGAGGTAAGATACATTCACAGTTAATGAGGTGATGCGTTTATGATTGTGCATGGTTCTTCTGATCGTTTTTACCCCACACAGACAGACCAGTCAGAGGTGCAAGAGCGGGCCCAGTTACTGCTGGTCCTTCTAGAGGTAAGATACATTCACAGTTAATGAGGTGATGCGTTTATGATTGTGCATGGTTCTTCTGATCGTTTTTACCCCACACAGACAGACCAGTCAGAGGTGCAGGAGCGGACCCAGTTACTGCTGGTCCTTCTAGAGGTAAGATACATTCACAGTTAATGAGGTGATGCGTTTATGATTGTGCATGGTTCTTCTGATCGTTTTTACCCCACACAGACAGACCAGTCAGAGGTGCAGGAGCGGACCCAGTTACTGCTGGTCCTTCTAGAGGTAAGATGCATACACAGTTAATGAGGTGATGGGTTTATGATTGTGCATGGTTCTTCTGATCGTTTTTACCCCACACAGACAGACCAGTCAGAGGTGCAAGAGCGGGCCCAGTTACTGCTGGTCCTTCTAGAGGTAAGATACATTCACAGTTAATGAGGTGATGCGTTTATGATTGTGCATGGTTCTTCTGATCGTTTTTACCCCACACAGACAGACCAGTCAGAGGTGCAGGAGCGGACCCAGTTACTGCTGGTCCTTCTAGAGGTAAGATGCATTCACAGTTAATGAGGTGATGGGTTTATGATTGTGCATGGTTCTTCTGATCGTTTTTACCCCACACAGACAGACCAGTCAGAGGTGCAGGAGCGGACCCAGTTACTGCTGGTCCTTCTAGAGGTAAGATACATTCACAGATAATGAGGTGATGGGTTTATGATTGTGCATGGTTCTTCTGATCGTTTTTACCCCACACAGACAGACCAGTCAGAGGTGCAAGAGCGGGCCCAGTTACTGCTGGTCCTTCTAGAGGTAAGATACATTCACAGTTAATGAGGTGATGGGTTTATGATTGTGCATGGTTCTTCTGATCGTTTTTACCCCACACAGACAGACCAGTCAGAGGTGCAAGAGCGGACCCAGTTACTGCTGGTCCTTCTAGAGGTAAGATACATTCACAGTTAATGAGGTGATGCGTTTATGATTGTGCATGGTTCTTCTGATCGTTTTTACCCCACACAGACAGACCAGTCAGAGGTGCAGGAGCGGACCCAGTTACTGCTGGTCCTTCTAGAGGTAAGATACATTCACAGTTAATGAGGTGATGGGTTTTTGATTATGCATGGTTCTTCTGATCGTTTTTACCCCACACAGACAGACCAGTCAGAGGTGCAGGACAGACCCAGTTACTGCTGGTCCTTCTAGAGCACATGTGTCAAACTCTTGGCCCGCGGGCCAGATGTGGCCCGCCATGTCATTTTATCTGGCCCGCGAGAGCTTAATTAAAAAGTTTTGAGTGTCTAAAAATTAATACGAGCGAGTTTTGACCAAAAACTACATTTCCCACAATGCCTTTCGACTACGGCAGCCCCACTATGCCTTTCGACAACGGTTTTCCCACAATGCCTTTCGACTACGGTAGCCGAGGCAGTGTTTCTACCTTCATGCCAACGAGTGGAATTGAGATATAAATAATGATCCCAACATGTCCAGAAAGAGAAAAGTTGATACAGACGGAAGTTTCAAGAAAGATGGGAAGGCGAATACTTGTTTGTGCTTCCAGGAGAAAGACCGGTATGTCTTTTGTGTTACGAGGCGGTGTCGGTTTTGAAACCAAACACGGAGCTAAGTACGCTAAAGCTAGCCTTCAAGAAAAGCAACACATTCTGCCAAGAATTAAAAGGCAAACTGCGGTCGCAGCAGAGTTTGTTCATGAAACCCACAGCCAAAAACGAGGCTGCAGTGAAAGCTAGCTTCAAAGTGGCTGTGTGACTTTGCTGTGTTGTGCGACATAACCGACCATCTCGCCCAGCTGAATCAGAAGCTGCAGGGACGCAAACAAGTCATCACGCAGATGTCCGACGCGATCACGGCTTTCCTGCGAAAATTGGACTTATGGATGTGGCAAGTGAAACAGGACAATCTTGTCCACTTTCCTGTTTGTCAGGTTAGCATTTTCTTAAAATTTAATTCAAATATATCCTGATGCATTCTCAATAATCCAGGTAGAAAAATCTAAAAAAGCTAAGTGTGGTCCTCTGGACATTCAAAAAAACAAAACAAAAAACAGGTGATTATTTCAGCCACCTAAAATAATATGTTCCCCTTCCTTGGATGGTTTCTTTTCACAAAGATGGCCTCTTTTACTCGTCTCTCAAACCATTGTTCCTCTCTATCAAGGATGTGAACATCTTCATCCCTGAAAGATGAAGTTTTGTTTTGTTTTTAAATGTCCAGAGGACCAGACTTAGCTTTTTTAGATTAATTAAAATATAATAAAATGTAATTCAACAAAGAAGAAGAACATTTAAACTCTGTGCAATTTAATGATTGTGCTTGCATTTTGTTTTGTGGTTATTATTTTCAGAGCATGTCCGCCTCGTTTCCCGAGACTTTTTTTTTGACACACTGGCAACAGGAAAACGGTGTCAGACATCTGGTCAGAAAAACACAGGTTAGCATTTTTTTTTAACTTAATTAAATTATAAAAAAATGTCATTCATCCAAGAAGAAGAACATTTCAACTGTGTGCAATTTAATGATTGTGCTTGCATTTTGTTTTGTGTTTATCATTTTCAGAACATGATCAATCATAGAGAATCCACTTGGTGTGTTCAAGGACAGGCAGCATCTCCTCATCAAAGACTAACCAAACAACTTGAGTACGGTAATATTTTCATTCAACCTTTATTTATACAGGCTAGCCTCGTTGAGTCACGGGGACTCATTTACAAGAGGGACCTGTCTCACTCACACCAAACAACCATCCACTCTCACACTCACACCTAGGGTCAATTTAGAGTCACCAATCAGCCTAACAAGCATGTTTTTTGTGAACTGAGTCAACCTTTATTTTGGTATGTGTATGCACACAAATTGTTATCATTCACAGTTGGATGCAAGGCTGTGTGTAGCCTTTTTGGGTGAGATGCTACATGTGTCATACATGTTCTTTGCAGCTCAGTTTTATGTTTTTTTTTTAATTAACTTGGACAATTTCATCCTTCATTAATGGAGTTATGTGGGTTTTCATAAGCTGACAAATTTTAAAAGGATTTATGTTAGAGCAACAAGCAAACAGATGTTTTCTATGCAACTGTAATTGTCAGTTGAATAAGTTATAATAAATGAGTTATTCAACATTAAGGAGTACGGTAGTTACATTTATTTTACATTACATTAGATTACATTTAGTTACATTTATAAGTTACATCTGGCCCTTCAAGGTCAGCCATTATGCCGATGTGGCCCTCGGTGAAAATGAGTTTGACACCCCTGTTCTAGAGGTAAGATACATTCACAGTTAATGAGGTGATGGGTTTATGATTGTTCATGGTTCTTCTGATCGTTTTTACCCCACACAGACAGACCAGTCAGAGGTGCAGGAGCGGACCCAGTTACTGCTGGTCCTTCTAGAGGTAAGATACATTCACAGTTAATGAGGTGATGGGTTTATGATTGTTCATGGTTCTTCTGATCGTTTTTACCCCACACAGACAGACCAGTCAGAGGTGCAGGAGCGGACCCAGTTACTGTTGGTCCTTCTAGAGGTAAGATACATTCACAGTTAATGAGGTGATACATTTGTGGTGTTCCATGATGAACATTTTGTTTTATCAGCTGTCCCGAAACAGCCAAACTGCCCATCATTAAATGGGGCGGAGCCTCAGTGTGCATCTGTCCCTGGCGTACAATGCTGTTATTGCTAGTTTCTCTCTGTCACCCTGTGAATAGCAAACAGCTGATGGTTGCTAGCTGTTAAGGTTGTTAGGCTGATGGTCCTCTGTTAGCATGTGAACAGCTAGTTCTGGATGTCACCAGCAAACTGGGTGATCCACTGTGAAGGTGCTATTTATAATGGTTAGTATGGTTAAATAAATAAGACTGAGTTTAGTGCAGCTCCTCAGACTGACTGAGGTCTTTTGGATAAAATATTAAATGTTTCAACAAGAATCTGTAGAGGATCTGACTTAACTTTGTTAGTTAAAGTTTAATTATAATTCACCTGGAACAATTTGTTATGTAAAAGTTTACTGGTAAATTAATCTGTTTGTGCTTTTGTGTGTCTTTATTCTGACATTAAGTGAACTTTTTAAACGCAGACCGACCGTAGGGGAAATCTAAAGGGATTTTTTTTTTAAATCATGCCTGAACACATGTTCAACTTGTAAGGTGGTTTCAGGAAGTCAAAGCAAGATGTAGAAATTTTGGACGAAGGCAATTGGTGGCTTGACATTATTATTTTATTTTTTATTGTACTCTATTAACACCCCATGAGGAATTAATTCCCTGCATTTTCCCCATCACACATGTGGAGCAGAGAGCTGCCATCAGTCCAGGATAGCTGAACTCGAAGAGGAGGTTGAGACTCAAAAAAACAAAATCAGGTTAGAGGGAGATACTTTTCAAAATCAATATTTTATATGCTGGGTTTTTATTATTCCTTCAATGATAATTGTGTTCTTCATATAGCGAGTATGAAGTAAAATTAGCAGAGTATGAAGTAAAATTAGCCCAGCAGAAGGATGAACTAGCCCAGCAGAAGGATGAACTAGCCCAGCAGAAGGATGAACTAGCCCAGCAGAAGGATGAACTCCATGCTGGAGAGATGGAGCGCAGACGGCTTAATAACCTGATCCAGGAGCTCAAGGTGAGTTACTGCCTGGTGGAAGTACTGTACCCCAACACTCTCAGATACACATCCTTTAGGATTGTCTTTGTTGTCCACTGTTGTCATCACTCTTTGTTAACACTAGAGTGACTGAATTTTCAAGATCCTGAGGACAAACCCCCTCCTTCTCCTCAACAATTTGCAGGCCATTAACTGCCTTTTGTTATAAATATGGGGCACTGAATATGCCGGTAACTCAGACACACCCACCACGCCTGACTGCATTCTAATGTTTATCAAGGCCTCCTATTCACATGTTTTTGCCCTAGATGTGTTGAGTGGGGCATGAAATTTAAACTTTAACTCAATTTTGGGTTATTTGGAATGCCTAAGAGCAGGGCTTTAGCATTTTTCCAAATGTCCCATTCATTTATTGCAATTCTGTGTTTGGGACATTTGGAAATGCTTATAATGCAAATGTTGTGCATTCCAAATGTATCTTGAACCTAATTCCCTCTGCCATATCTGCTGATTTTGGACTGAGGGGTGGGGGGGTTGTAGGTGTAGAATTGATGAGCTGTGGGGTCATTGGCATGTGAATCGATATTATCTAGCTTACAGAAAGGGAGCGGGGGATTTAAAAGCCAAGTTCACTTGCGTAAAAAAAGCGCAGCCTTAGTCAAAGTAGTGTTAAAATCATGACCATGAAGGTAAAGGGTCTCCCATTGAACACGGGTGTTTTAAATGCTGGTGTTTAGTAACAGATTTTATTCTTTTGTTTTGCTTCAGGCTAAACTCTGAAGCTCTGAACAAGCGGTCTGCACTCTGGAAGTAAAATTAGCCCAGCGGGACGATGAACTCCATGCTGGAGAGATGAGCGCAGACGGCTTAATAACCTCATCCAGGAGCTCAAGGTGAGTTACCGCCTGTTCAACCAGGAAGTACTGGTACCCTAACACTCTCAGATACACATCCTTTAGGATTGTCTGTTGTGTTGTCATCACTATTTGTTAAAATCATGTCTCTCTTGTAAAGGAGTCTGCGAGGCTCAATGGGACTAACCTGTATAAATCAAGGTTGAATGGAAAGAAGATGAGGGGGTTTAGAGCCACAGGAGCTTTTCTCTAGTTCTTATGGTGTGTTCACACAGAGCAGCGTTTTCAAGCTTCCAGCTTCCAGCCTCCATGTAAAATCAATGGTGGACGCACTCAGGCACCTCCTGGCGTCTGGCGTCAGGTCGCGTGCGTGAGGAGCGTGCTGAGTAGCGTTTTTTCGTGCACGTGAACCGGCTTCCACCTCCAAACCGAGCATTCAACATGTTGAAGATTTCGCGGTTCAAACTTTTCAAACGCCGCTCAACTCCACCTGATTGGTTGGTGTGTCAACCAATCAGGGAGAGTCGGGGGGCAGAAGAGAGGGGGCAGTGGGAGAGTCCCTATGTGACGCGGAAACGAGGGTGCGCGCGCACTATGTGACGTATTGTTTGTCGGAAAAAAAAAAGAAAAGACCCGCGAGCTCGTGAACTATGGAAGAGAAACTCATTGTAGCTGTGTGTTCGTGACAATTCCTTCACGACCAGTCAAGTCTGCTCGACAGAGACGGATATAAACAGCTCCTCCTCGCCTGGCGGAGTGACCAGGACTCCGTGTGCAGGGCTCTGTGTACCGGTAAGCTCCGCCCACACACCCAGCAGCTTCTGGCTTCTGGCGTTCAGTTTTGAACACGCTACATTTACAAGTACGTCCACTTGCGTGCGTGAGGAGCATTTTGGAGGTTCAAAACGCTGCTCTGTGTGAACACACCATTACAACCATTTAAGTCACTTCCAATTTATTTTGATGTGTGATGAAGGAACTAGTCCTTTGAAGTTCTTATAACTTGTTTTTAGGGTCTTTTGTTTTAGTCTATTTATCTAACATCAATCTTTTTCCTCTCCGTGCTTTGATCACATTGTTCTGATGTTTTCACCTGTAGGTCTTTGAAAATCCATCACTGATGAAATGATGACCTTTTCTTCCAGGGAAACAGGGTGTTTTGTAGGGTTCGCCCTCGCCTGAATGGAAGAGAGGGCAATCACATCCAGCTCTCGGCAAACCACAAGTCTATCACGCTGTCCAGAACTGAGGAGGTCAGAATCACATCGGCAAATTGTTTTATTCTCCAGGCCGTAACGGCCACTTTTTGTCAAACATGAAGAAAACTATGTATGAGCTGTGAAGTTGCGAACTTGTTTCTCTCATCACAAAAGCAGTTTGGTTGTTGTTAACTTCTTGGAGTGAATTCTGTTTTTTTCTCTTCTCGTCAGTCTCACACTGGAGACCGAAGAGCTACTGAGAGGATCAAGAGATTTACTTTTGACCATGTGTTTGGGCCCCAGGCCTCGCAGCAGGAGGTAAATATGAACCAACCAAATCGAAGCTTTCTCATCTCTCACAGGAATAAACTTCTTTTTTTATTTGTCAGATTTTTGATGAGATCTCCCTCGTCATTCAATCAGCCCTGGACGTCGATAACGTTTGTTGTTTCGCTTACGGGCAAACGGGAAGCGGAAAAACATATACCATGGATGGGGAGGACGGTGACAACATGGGATTAATTCCAAGAGCTGTGAGACAAATCTTCACATCTGGAGAGAATCTGAAGTCACAGGGCTGGGAGGTTGGTTAAAAAAAAACTGAATTTTATTTCCAGAAACGCTAATTTCACAGAACAAACTTGTGTCTGAGATGTGGTGGGAAGAAATAATCTTTACGGTCATTTAACACAGGTTTCTATTTGAATCTCAGATCTCCTTCACTGCAAGCTTTGTAGAGATTTACAACAATACCCTGCAAGACCTGTTGTACACCGGTGAGTCTAACAAAAGACCAAAGCTCAACATCAGGATGACTTCAAACAACAAGGTGACCGTCACCAACCTCACCTACAGGAAGGTGGACATGGAGGATCAGGTATGGCAGGCACATTTTCTGGTGTGTTCGGCAACCAAAGTTGAGCACTATAAAAGTTATAATTTAAAACTGATTATTAAGAATCAGTAATTTAGCCTGCGTGCTCTTTCTCTGGTGTATCAATTTTATTATGAATAGTTTTGTTTCTCCTGCCAGGTCTTTGAACTCATCGCACTCGACAAGCGAAATCGTGTCACGGCCCAAACAGCCCAGAACGACCGCTCTTCCCGCTCCCATGCTGTGTTCCAGCTTCAGATTGAGGGGGCGAACACCGGGCGGGACGTTAAATGCAAGTGTGAATATTATATCTCTGATTCTGTGCTTTTAGTTCCACTTGTGTCTAAGTCTAAATGAAGTTACAGGAAGTGTCCCGTTGAGGATTTTGAAACTGTTGTCTGTTGCTTTTGGTCCTGTAGCCACTCTTTGCCTGGTGGACCTCGCAGGCAGCGAGCGAATAGAAAAAAGTCGGTGTCAGGGAGACCGCTTAAAGGAAACGACCTCGATCAACAGCTCCCTGACACACCTGGGCATTGTCACTGCTCTGGCCAACAAGGTGAGTCAACTGGAGCCCAAAACGACTAACGAAGGGCTCGGTTCAGTTAACTGGACTTCTAACTGCGTTCATTTGTGAATAAAACATACTTTGTGTTTCAGCAAAGGCACGTTCCATATCGGAACTCCAAACTGACACATCTCCTGCAGGACTGTTTAGGAGGAAACAGTAAAACGTGAGTTTGTATTTTCAACATACGGTCACTGAGATGTACTTCTGCAGAAACTCACGTCAGCTTAATGCACAATTTTTTTTAATTCTCTTAATAAAATTTGACAGTAATGATTTTCTTGTCTTCAGCTTGATGTTCGTGAACATTTCTCCTGAGCCGGATAGCTTCGGAGAAACACTCAGCTCCCTCGAGTTTGCAAGCAAGGTCAGTGACATCTGGAGTAATAATTTGCTTGTTTTCAGGCTGCCTTTAGGAAATTATGACTTTTTATTTATTTTCATGCATTTCTCTGAAACCTGACTAGTGCGATGTCTTTGCAGGTCAACGATTGTGTAATTGGGACAACCTCACACAAGAATTAAAGCAGGGGTGGCTGGCCAATAGGAGGCGCCAGGGCGCTGCCCCTCTGGAACATCTGCAGCTCTTCGCCATTTGAGATTTTTTTTTTCTTATAGAAATGATCAAATAAAATCATTTCGAAATAAATGAATGTTTTTAGTTGTGTAGGATAAATATTTTAGTATTTTGCTCTCTTTTACAGTTAGAAACATACTGTATTTTTAAATTAAAGGCTTTAGAATATCCAGGCCTTAATGAAACTATAGACTTTAAGCCCTGATCTTGTAGTAAGGATGTTGTCTTCTTTAACTTTATGCCTCAGGTTACATTGACTGTTAAATATTCTTAAAATGCATTTTTGCATCATTTAAAGGTTGACATATTGTTAAAAATGATTAATGATAATTTGTTTCATTATTATTTTGGTTTGGTATTGATATATACATGCTATGATACAATCTTTGAGTTACTCTACTTGATTTTCTACACCTGTATATCATTTTGTTTGCATGTTATTAAGAGCGCCAGTTATTTTTGTTACTTTTTGTTGTTATCTCTAGCACAGCTATTAAAAGCCTTTCATATACTTTTTGTTTTTTTGCCTCTTTCCTTCTTGGATTTTTTTTGTCCACCTGCCACTAGTTTGTTCCAACGCAAAGACACCTGCTCTCAGTCTGTCCCTCCGAGGAGCAATGGTTCTCTTAGCGACCGTCAACAAATGACTGTATTTTCAGAATATTTGTCAAAGCGGCACCAGGTTTCATACTCGTGAAATTTCTCAATTTAAAATCCAAAAGAACAAGGTGGCACTTGTTTCTGTAACTTTCTTTTGAATCATCAAAGTTCATTCAAAGATTCTTGATTTTGTCATTCCACCACATGTGGTGGAACAATTGTGTACCGGTACAAATGGTCCTAGTTACATCCAACAAAAGTATTAAAATCTGTGTAAAAGAGAATCTGTAATGAGATCTAACGTATGAACTAAGAAACGTTCACTAAAAACACACAAAGCACACACTTCCAGAGGGCTTCATCAGTCTGAGGAGTCCAAAGTAAACGTGTTCCCCACCTAACCAGTACACTCCTTTAGTGGATCAACCACCATGATTGTGCATGGTTCTTCTGATCGTTTTTACCCCACACAGACAGACAGTCAGAGGTGCAGGAGCGGACCCAGTTACTGCTGGTCCTTCTAGAGGTAAGATACATTCACAGTTAATGAGGTGATACATTTGTGGTGTTCCATGATGAACATTTTGTTTTATCAGCTGTCCCGAAACAGCCAAACTGCCCATCATTAAATGGGGCGGAGCCTCAGTATGCATCTGTCCCTGGCGTACAATGCTGTTATTGCTAGTTTCTCTCTGTCTAGCTGTTAAGGTTGTTAGGCTGATGTTCCTCTGTTAGCATGTGAACAGCTAGTTCTGGATGTCACCAGCAAACTGGGTGATCCACTGTCAGAAGGTGCTATTTATAATGGTTAGTATGGTTAAATAAATAAGACTGAGTTTAGTGCAGCTCCTCAGACTGACTTGAGGTCTTTTGGATAAAATATTAAATGTTTCAACAAGAATCTGTAGAGGATCTGACTTAACTTTGTTAGTTAAAGTTTAATTATAATTCACCTGGAACAATTTGTTATTTAAAAGTTTACTGGTAAATTAATCTGTTTGTGCTTTTGTGTGTCTTTATTCTGACATTAAGTGAACTTTTTAAACACAGACCGACCGTAGGGGAAATCTAAAGGGATTTTTTTTTTTTAAATCATGCCTGAACACATGTTCAACTTGTGAGGTGGTTTCAGGAAGTCAAAGCAAGATGTAGAAATTTTGGACGAAGGCAATTGGTGGCTTGACATTATTATTTTATTTTTTATTGTACGCTATTAACACCCCATGAGGAATTAATTCCCTGCATTTTTCCCATCACACATGTGGAGCAGAGAGCTGCCATCAGTCCAGGATGGCTGAACTCGAAGAGGAGGTTGAGACTCCAAAAAACAAAATCAGGTTAGAGGGAGATACTTTTCAAAATCAATATTCTATATGCTGGGTTTTTATTATTCCTTCAATGATGATTGTGTTCTTCATATAGCGAGTATGAAGTAAAATTAGCCGAGTACTGTATGAAGTAAAATTAGCCCAGCAGAAGGATGAACTAGCCCAGCAGAAGGATGAACTAGCCCAGCAGAAGGATGAACTCCATGCTGGAGAGATGGAGCGCAGACGGCTTAATAACCTGATCCAGGAGCTCAAGGTGAGTTACTGCCTGGTGGAAGTACTGGTACCCCAACACTCTCAGATACACATCCTTTAGGATTGTCTTTGTTGTCCACTGTTGTCACTCTTTGTTAACACTAGAGTGACTGAATTTTCAAGATCCTGAGGACAAACCCCCTCCTCCTCCTCAACAATTTGCAGGCCATTAACTGCCTTTTGTTATAAATATGGTGCACTGAATATGCAGGTAACTCAGACACACCCACCACGCCTGACTGCATTCTAATGTTTCTCAAGGCCTCCTATTCACATGTTTTTGCCCTAGATGTGTTGAGTGGGGCATGAAATTTAAACTTTAACTCAATTTTGGGTTATTTGGAATGCCTAAGAGCAGGGCTTTAGCATTTTTCCAAATGTCCCATTCATTTATTGCAATTCTGTGTTTGGGACATTTGGAAATGCTTATAATGCAAATGTTGTGCATTCCAAATGTATCTTGAACCTAATTCCCTCTGCCATATCTGCTGATTTTGGACTGAGGGGTGGGGGGGTTGTAGGTGTAGAATTGATGAGCTGTGGGGTCATTGGCATGTGAATCGATATTATCTAGCTCACAGAAAGGGAGCGGGGGATTTAAAAGCCAAGTTCACTTGCGTAAAAAAAGCGCAGCCTTAGTCAAAGTAGTGTTAAAATCATGTCTCTTGTAAATGAGTCTGCGAGGCTCAATGGGACTAACCTGTATAAATCAAGGTTGAATGGAAAGAAGATGAGGGGGTTTAGAGCCACAGGAGCATTTCTCTAGTTCTTACAACCATTTAAGTTACTTCCAATTTATTTTGATGTGTGATGAAGGAACTGGTCCTTTGAAGTTCTTATAACTTGTTTTGTTCTTATAACTTGTTTTTAGGGTCTTTTGTTTTAGTCTATTAATCTGACATCAATCTTTTTCCTCTCCGTGCTTTGATCACATTGTTCTGATGTTTTCACCTGTAGGTCTTTGAAAATCCATCACTGATGAAATGATTACCTTTTCTTCCAGGGAAACATCAGGGTGTTTTGTAGGGTTCGCCCTCGCCTGAATGGAAGAGAGGGCAATCACATCCAGCTCTCGGCAAACCACAAGTCTATCACGCTGACCAGAACTGAGGAGGTCAGAATCACGTCGGCAAATTGTTTTATTCTCCAGGCCGTAACGGCCACTTTTTGTCAAACATGAAGAAAACTATGTATGAGCTGTGAAGTTGCGAACTTGTTTCTCTCATCACAAAAGCAGTTTGGTTGTTGTTAACTTCTTGGAGTGAATTCTGTTTTTTTCTCTTCTCGTCAGTCTCACACTGGAGACCGAAGAGCTACTGAGAGGATCAAGAGATTTACTTTTGACCATGTGTTTGGGCCCCAGGCCTCGCAGCAGGAGGTAAATATGAACCAACCAAATCGAAGCTTTCTCATCTCTCACAGGAATAAACTTCTTTTTTTATTTGTCAGATTTTTGATGAGATCTCCCTCGTCATTCAATCAGCCCTGGACGTCAATAACGTTTGTTGTTTCGCTTACGGGCAAACGGGAAGCGGAAAAACATATACCATGGATGGGGAGGATGGTGACAACATGGGATTAATTCCAAGAGCTGTGAGACAAATCTTCACATCTGGAGAGAATCTGAAGTCACAGGGCTGGGAGGTTGGTAAAAAAAAAAACTGAATTTTATTTCCAGAAACCCTTATTTCACAGAACAAACTTGTGTCTGAGATGTGGTGGGAAGAAATCATCTTTACGGTCATTTAACACAGGTTTCTATTTGAATCTCAGATCTCCTTCACTGCAAGCTTTGTAGAGATTTACAACAATACCCTGCAAGACCTGTTGTACACCGGTGAGTCTAACAAAAGACCAAAGCTCAACATCAGGATGACTTCAAACAACAAGGTGACCGTCGCCAACCTCACCTACAGGAAGGTGGACATGGAGGATCAGGTATGGCAGGCACATTTTCTGGTGTGTTCGGCAGCCAAAGTAGAGCACTATAAAAGTTATAATTTAAAACTGATTATTAAGAATCAGTAATTTAGCCTGCGTGCTCTTTCTCTGGTGTATCAATTTTATTATGAATAGTTTTGTTTCTCCTGCCAGGTCTTTGAACTCATCGCACTCGACAAGCGAAATCGTGTCACGGCCCAAACAGCCCAGAACGACCGCTCTTCCCGCTCCCATGCTGTGTTCCAGCTTCAGATTGAGGGGGCGAACACCGGGCGTGACGTTTAATGCAAGTGTGAATATTATATCTCTGATTCTGTGCTTTTAGTTCCACTTGTGTCTAAGTCTAAATGAAGTTACAGGAAGTGTCCCGTTGAGGATTTTGAAACTGTTGTCTGTTGCTTTTGGTCCTGTAGCCACTCTTTGCCTGGTAGACCTCGCAGGCAGCGAGCGAATAGAAAAAAGTCGGTGTCAGGGAGACCGCTTAAAGGAAACGACCTCGATCAACAGCTCCCTGACACACCTGGGCATTGTCATCACTGCACTGGCCAACAAGGTGAGTCAACTGGAGCCCAAAACGATGAACGAAGGGCTCGGTTCAGTTAACTGGACTTCTAACTGCGTTCATTTGTGAATAAAACATACTTTGTGTTTCAGCAAAGGCACGTTCCATATCGGAACTCCAAACTGACACATCTCCTGCAGGACTGTTTAGGAGGAAACAGTAAAACGTGAGTTTGTATTTTCAACATACGGTCACTGAGATGTACTTCTGCAGAAACTCACGTCAGCTTAATGCACAATTTTTTTTTAATTCTCTTAATAAAATTTGACAGTAATGATTTTCTTGTCTTCAGCTTGATGTTCGTGAACGTTTCTCCTGAGCCGGATAGCTTCGGAGAAACACTC
>JBBPBX010064968.1:0-20094 GCA_038048925.1 Garcialebias charrua | reverse complement strand
CAATAAAGATATATTCTATTCTATTCTATTCTACATCTCCATGTACCCTCTGCCCGCCTCTCCACCATGGGGAGCAGGGCCTTCACCTGCTCTGCCCCTCACCTCTGGAACGCTCTACCGCCAGACCTTCGAAACCACCTCCCTTTCTCTGTTCAAGACTGCCCTGAAAACCCATCTCTTTAGACTAGCTTATCATTAACTTTACTAAATGTATTTTTATTATTTTGTATTTTATAATGTTTATGTATTTTATATTTCAATTTGTCACTGATAAGATTACTTCAATTCATAAACACCTTGGTCCAAATACTGCCCCCAACATCCTTGTTGAACTCCCCCCCTCCCTCCCTTTCTCTGTCTTCTCCCTCCCCTCTGCTGATGACATATCTGACATTATCAGCAAGTCCAAGTCCTCATCCTGTCAACTTGACCCATTTCCCACAGTTCTTGTTAAATCCTGTCTCCCGTCTCTGCTCCCTATCATCACTAATATCATCCACTCCTCCCTGACCTCTGGCATTGTTCCCACAGCCTTCAAATCTGCTGCCATCACCCCCATCATCAAGAAACCAGGTCTTGACTTCACCAACTTCAGTAATCTTCGTCCGATCTCCAATCTGCCCTTCATCTCCAAGATCCTTGAAAAAACTGTTGCTAGTCAACTTCACTCTCACCTGTCCAACAACAACATTTATGAAGAGTTTCAATCTGGATTTCGCCCCCACCATAGCACCGAAACAGCCCTAGTAAAAATCACTAACGACCTCCTTCTTGCTGCTGACTCTGGTCTTCTGTCCATCCTCATTCTTCTTGATCTAAGCTCTGCCTTCGACACCATCTGTCATTCTATCCTCCTCAACAGACTAACCTCCATTGGCATCTCAGGTACCCCGTTAGACTGGTTCACCTCCTATCTCTCTGACCGCACCCAATTCATTCAGCTTAAATCCTTCCGTTCCCAGTCTTCCCCTGTCTCCACGGGTGTCCCCCAAGGCTCTGTCCTCGGACCCCTCCTCTTCATCATTTACCTCCTTCCTCTAGGCCACATCTTCCGCAAACACGGCGTCCATTTCCACTGCTATGCTGATGACACGCAGCTCTACTTGTCATCAAAACCTAACTCCACCCACCCTCCCTCCATCCTCACCGACTGTCTCAACGAGCTAAATCACTGGTTTTCTAACAATTTCCTTCAACTAAACAGCAACAAAACAGAAGTCATTCTCGTCGGTACCAAAAACTCTATTTCAAAATCAGAACATCTTCTCGTCCCCCTTAACAACTCTCTGCTATCCCCCTCCCCTCAGGTCAAGAGCCTCGGTGTCATCCTCGACACCACTCTTTCCTTCACTTCACACATCAACAATATTACTCGGTCTGCCTATTTCCACCTCCGTAATATTAACCGTCTCCGTCCTTCTCTCACACCCCGCTCCACAGCCATCCTGGTGCACAGTCTTGTGACTTCCCGTATTGACTACTGCAACTCCCTTCTCTACGGCCTCCCCAACAAATCTCTCCACAAGTTACAGATGGTCCAGAACTCAGCTGCCCGTGTCATCACTCAAACCTCCTACTATGATCACATCACTCCTGTCCTGCAGCAGCTCCACTGGCTCCCGGTTAAATCACGCATCATCTTCAAAATTCTACTCCTCACGTTCAAAGCTATCCACAACCTTGCCCCTCCTTATCTATCTGACCTCCTCCAAATCTCCATCCCATCACGCTCTCTCAGATCCTCCTCTTCACTACATCTCCATGTACCCTCTGCCCGCCTCTCCACCATGGGGAGCAGGGCCTTCACCTGCTCTGCCCCTCACCTCTGGAACGCCCTACCGCCAGACCTTCGAAACACCACCTCCCTTTCTCTGTTCAAGACTGCCCTGAAAACCCATCTCTTTAGACTAGCTTATCACTAACTTTACTAAATGTATTTTTATCTTCCATTTTATATCCTTTATGTATTTTATATTTCAATTTGTCGCTGATAATGTTTGCTCTGTATTACACTGTGTTGGTTTGTTAAGTGTCCTTGGGTGTCCTGAAAGGCGCTTTTAAATAAAATGATATTATTATTATAAAGCATCTTACCTGGGCTGAGGAGAAAAAGGACTCGACCAACGCTTAGCTGTTCCACCTCCTCATTTCAGATTAAAGTAATTTATTTTATTTCAATTGGAAATCAAGACAGTGCAGCACAGTGGTGCAGTTAGAGCTGTCGCCTCTTAGTAAGAACACCGCCGGGTTGAATTCTGGCCAGGGGGCCATTCTGGGTGGAGTTTGCATGTTCTCTCCGTGCATGTGTGGGTTTTCTACAGGTATACCGGTGTATGTGTCCCTGTGATGGACTGGAGACCTGTCCAGGGTGTCCCCCGCCTCTCACGCAGTCACTGTTTGATATGAGCACCAGTGAACCCCGTGATCCAAAAAAACCAAGAAGCAGGTAAAGATAATGGATGGATGGAAATCAAGATCCAAGAGCCAGAGTGGAGAGGCACAAAATCCAAATTTCTTGATGTCCAGTCGTGTGAAGTTTCCTCAGTCAGAGAAGATTTGGAGAGACGTCCTCTGCTGCTGTGGACCCACTTGGTTTTATCAAGTCCAAACAAAGTCAGCATGAACCAGAACATTTTAGAGCACATCATGCTTCCCTCTGCTGACAAGCTTTATGGAGATGCTTACCGGTATATATTTTTACAAGGTGTATATCTTGTTAAATTTTAAAGAAATGAAGCGTATCCGCTCGTTGCGCGTGCACGCTTTGCAGCACCGACGTAACAAACTAGTTTTTTTAATTCAGCTTATTTGACCATTACGTGCATTTATTAAGGAAAAGTTCAGCTCAGACACATCTTTGCTATAATTTTCAGCAAACAAATAATTGTTTTTAAGTGTTAATCTTGTTAAAATCCTGCCGTGCACGCTCCTGTGGCTATTTCTGGGTTGTCACCGCTGACACGTAACGTGACGCGTCAGCGGTGATGCATAATAGATGCGACTTATAGGGCGAAGCGACATTTATGGATTTTTCCACTTTATTGGGCATAATTGGACTGATGCGACTTATAGGGCGGTGCGACTTATCGGCCGGAAAGTACGGTAATTTTTCAGCAGGACTTGACACCTACATTTTCAGCTACTCAATATGCTTGACTGGCAGCAAACTGGCCTGACCTAAATCCCATGGAGAATCTATGGGATTTTATCATGACGACATCGACAGCCAACATTGCAGAGAAGCTGAAGACTGCTCAAAGCAGCCATAACATGTCAGCAGGTCCACAGGCTGATGACCTCCATGGACATACTTTTCAGCAGGTTAACATCTGTATTAATACACGATCTAGTATTCAAAGAAACAGAATTATGGGTTTTAGCTGCAATTAATAGATGAACAAAAGTAAATGCATGAAATACATCACTGACAAATAAAACACGAGTTTACCTGAATTACTGAAATAAACTCACGGTAGTCTAATTTATTGGGATGTACCTGCAATCTGAATGAACACCAAGACATGTCTTATTTTGTCCATCCTTGACCGCTACAATAGATTTGATTTGTTTTATTACAGTTTTGAAGGAAATTCTTATCATTAGGCCGCTTTACCAGTGAGGTCAAAAACATGCAACAGAAAAATATTCAAATCAACTTGATTCTCTGGGTCAAAGGGCACAAAGACCAGAGTTCACTGGTTTCAAAGAAACAAGCAAATCGCAGTCGTTACCTCACAGGTGTGTCCACATGACTCCAGATGCATTTTACGTCCCATCTTATTTTATTTTATTTATTTATAAAATGTATTCATTTTAAAATACAATACAAAACAATCCCATAAACGATAAGAATACAAAATATAAAATGAAAGGTAGCAGAAAGAAGAAAAAAATCTTATTATATCTGCCCCTTTTTTTCAAACAATTAGTTCAAACAATAATAATCTTCCAGTAACAGAACTAAATGAATAACTCTAATTTTTCTAACTAATACAATTCACATTACGCTACTTCATTTTTTTTTTTAAATTGAGTTTTGATCATTTTCTTGAATGTAAACATTGACTTGGCATTTTTAACTTCATTCTCCAAACCATTCCACAATCCAATTCCCTGGATTGAGGTGGACCGTCCTTTCAAACTAGTTCTGAATTTTGGTTTTACAAACATCTCTGTCCCCTTAAAATTATAACAACTTTTGTCTTTTTACAAAATGCATTTGGATATTTAAAGGTAATGTGTTATTCTGAGCCCCATACATAACTGATAAAATATTTTAATCTACCGGAGGAATGAGATAAACCAGAGCAACATTATGCTTTCTGACTATTTTATTAAATTTAGTGTATTCATTAAAACTGACCATATAATTAGTGTCAGGCTGACTTTTTAGTGAGGCAGTTTTTGCTTTGAAGGCATTGGCTATGTGAGATAGAGCAGGGCTCTTTCTCACATATGACTGTAGCTTTCTTGGCAAAAGTTGTAACAGGCTAGTCAGATGAGAAATGTTATCCCTCACCCGTGCAAGGCACCGACTCACACTTAAAAACATGTTTGTATTAAGATGTGAGTGAAGTCATAGTATTTGCACAAAGACACACACACCCAACACATGCACACACACACCTCAAAGTATAAGATGAGGCCACTCAGACAGAAACGTTGAAGTCTACCGTGGGTCTGATCAACGCCCGGTGTGCATTGATGATCATATCTCCTGCCGAACGAAGCGGCTTCCTCGTTGGTATCAACGGTGAGAGATTCTGTACTTTAATATCAATGCTTTTTGAGTGTGTGTGAAAGCTTTCAGCTTTGCTGTTGTTTGTGGCGGGGTTTAAAATTGATACTTAATCCTAGCAAATAACAGTGTGTGTGTATTAAGTTTGAACATGTTTATGCTTTGCAGAGTTTCATTGTATCTGTGGCAACTTTTTATTAAAGCATACTGAAGTACACAGTTCTGAGTGCGTTTTCATTGTACCAACCTTTTTCCCCCGAGTCCTGCACATTTAAAATAAAATATCATAAAACACTACCAAATCATGGAACTTCAATAACTTCAGTTGCTAAAATAATGTGCTTGCAGTAATGTTTTCTAGTGATAATTCTTACAACTCTTTTCTGTAAAACAAAAATAGGCTTTGTAATTGTTTTACACGCTTTCCCCCAAACATCAATACAATGTGGAACAACGATTGTGTTATACAACAAATACAGAGCTGCATATTTCAAAGATTTAGCAAAAAATTTACATTATTTAACAAAATTAAGATCACTGTGGATTTACGAAAAGCACAAGAAGATCTTACCATGTGTGACACAGGACTGAGGAGGGGGTCTCGTGGACAGGGTGAGGGAAGCCCACTCTGCGGATCCACAACACTACCTGCAGGACAGGACGTGTATTTTATAGTGTCAGCACAAAGCTTCAAGGACTGAAACTTTCTGAAATTAAAGACAAGTATTAAAATTTTCTCGATATTCTGATTTTTTTTTTAGATGTTTCTGTAAAAAGGAGACATCACTGCTTTGGAGCTGTTGAGTTAAAATGGACATTAGTCAAATACAAACTGAATAAGATGATGTCCAAATATGTTCAGTACTGCTGATTTTAGCATAATGACCTGTGAATTTGAGCCTGGATAATCTTTTTAAAATTTTTTTATTTAAGCTCATGTTGCTCTGACTCAATCCATGGCATCATGTAAATTCTTCTACAAAGACCTGTTTTTGCATGTTCTGACTAGTGAGTTACCACCA
The DNA here is from genome assembly GCA_038048925.1 of Garcialebias charrua. Taxonomy (NCBI): domain Eukaryota; kingdom Metazoa; phylum Chordata; class Actinopteri; order Cyprinodontiformes; family Rivulidae; genus Garcialebias; species Garcialebias charrua. Next base: position 14,334 of record JBBPBX010064968.1, on the reverse strand, counting down.
GTGGTGTAGTCTACATTTTTGTAGTGGGTATACCGTGCTTAGAAACCAAAGTACACTGGTTAGTAAAGTGTAACCGTCAATTTATTTTGATTTTAAGCATATTGAACAGTTCCAAATTTCTCTGATGCTTATATTTGAATAAATGAACAACAAACTTTGTACAACAGCTGGCTTTGTATTAAAAACATGTTATATAATTTATAAAACAGTATCAAAGAAAAGCACTGCACACCAATAGATTGTTACAGAAGTGTTTAACTGTCGTTTAACGTATCAATGACATGTACCTAATGGTATGTCATGTACCATTGGGCACTTTTAAGTGGGTATACTGAAATTCTTAAGTTTTTCTAGTGGGTATACTCCATATACCCAAGTATCACGTAGACTACACCACTGGTTACCACCATGTTTAAAAAAACAACGTCATGATAACAGCTGCCCTCTACATCAGTCAGTGTTACACAACCAGTAAAAAAAAGTGGCGACAGTGAAACCTGACGTGCAACTGATTAGAGTCATAACTGTCATATAAGCACTGATATTTCAGCAGTTAGTTACAGTTAGTTACAGTTAGTCACTGTGCTGCACCAGAGCCATATAAAGTGAGAGTTGCGACACTTCCATAGAGATCCGTTGTAAGAATGGAATGCGGAAGTCACGTGGGTCATGGAGGGGGCGATTTGTTCCATGCTCTGTTTAACAGTCTGACTCTGCCTGCAGTAGCGCTCCGTTGCCGCCAGAGGGCGCAGCTCCACAAGGTTTCCATGGCCGTTGTTTGGAACGATTGACTGCCAGTTGGCGACTTCAAAGAGTGTCAGAACTCTCTATATATACGGCTCTGTGCTGCACTAAGGGGGTTGTCATGGTAACGCCAGCTGAGTGATCTGTGTTATTCGGTCCTGCTGCTCATGTCATATGCTGTGTTGGTTCTGAGCTGGCATAAAGAAGAGTTCTGGTAAAAGCTGAACAAGTGTGTGGACATTCAGTTACTTTACATGGTGTCAGAAGTCGACGTTGGACGCACGACTTCAGGAAAATGGCCAAGTTCAACCCACCGGAGAGTTTTCCATTTGACCGCCCGACAGAATGGGAAGATTGGAAACAACGTTTCAAACGCTTTCGGTTGGCGACAAAACTGAATAAAGAGGACGGCGAGGTCCAGGTCAGTTCTTTAATATACGCCATGGGCCCGGAGGCTGAAAACATTTTTAAGGCTTTCACTTTTGAGGAGGATGATCAAAATAAATTTGACGTTGTGTTAGGAAAATACGACGAGTACTTCTACCCCAAAAGGAACGTAATTCACGAGCGCGCATGTTTCCACCAGAGAGTGCAACGGCCCGGTGAGAACGTTGAAACGTTTATCAGAGCCTTGTATGACCTATCTGAACATTGTGACTTTGGGACACACAGAGAGGAGCACATTAGAGACCGCATAGTAGTGGGCATTAATGACAAAGAGCTGTCACGTAAACTGCAGCTAGAGTCAACACTCACGTTAGCCCAAACTATTCAAGCTGTGCGCCAGTCCGAGGAGGTGTCCAGGCAGATGTCCCAGCAGAGTGAGGCGTGTGCAGCAGTACAGGAGATCGCACAAGCTAAATCATACAGGGGACGTCCACAATGGAAAAACAAAAAGAGGGAAAGTGGAGATCGAACAACAGAACCAAAATGTGGAAGATGTGGCAAAATAAAGCATAAAGACCAAGATAAATGCCCAGCTAAGAGATCAACCTGCAATAAATGCAAAAAGGTGGGTCACTGGGAAATAATGTGCCACAGCAGATCAATCAGGGAAGTGACAGAGACAGATCCAGTTTCACAAACACCATACTTCCTCGGGGCAGTCACAGACGCTAATAGAGAGAGAGATCAATGGTCTGTACAAATTCTGATTGGTGCAACACCTGTTACCTTTAAAATTGATACAGGGGCAGATTTAAACATAATGGACAGAGAGACATTTAACACATTAGTCCCTGAGCAAAAACTGATTCAGTCAAACATTCCTCCAATAAACAGCCCAGGTGGTCAGCTCAACTGTATGGGGAAGTTTCAGGCCAGTACAAAATACAAGGAGAAGCACTACTCATTCCCAGTGTATGTGATCCATAGTCACACAGCTAACAGCCTGCTAGGCAGAGACACAGCGTGTACAATGGGACTAGTTAAACGCATCGAGGAAGTGCACACCGCATTTGGTGAACATGGGACTCTTAAGACAGAGCCCGTAAAAATACAGCTAAATGATAACACAGAGCCATACGCTGTACACACGGCCCGCAGAGTTCCCCTACCTCTCATCGAGAAAGTAAGAGAGGAAATACAACGCATGGAGGAGAATGGTGTGATCGAAAAGGTGACAGAACCAACTGATTGGTGCGCACCTATGGTGCCAGTCCCAAGACGAGATGGCAAAGTGCGCATCTGCGTTGATCTGAAAAGGCTAAACGAGGCAGTAAAGAGAGAGAGATATGTTCTCCCAACCGCTGAAGAAATCACTGCAAAGCTAAGTGGAGCCACCACATTTACATCACTGGATGCTGCTTCAGGGTTTTGGCAAATCCCTCTTCATCCGACAAGCAGCAAGCTAACCACATTTATAACACCTTTTGGAAGATACGCATTCAAACGTCTACCTTTTGGCATCACAAGTGCCCCAGAAATCTTCCAGAGGAAAATGGCAGAGACCTTAAATGATCTAGAAGGAGTCGCCATCTACATGGATGACATACTGGTATACGGCAACACTGCAGAACAACATGATCAGCGGCTAAACAAAGTATTGGAGAGAATCGAGTCAACTGGCCTAAAGCTGAATAAAGACAAGTGTGTGTTCAGACAGAACCAACTTCACTTCCTGGGCCAGGTGATTGACAAGTCAGGTGTGAAACCTGATCCCAACAAAGTAAAAGCTATTCAAGAGCTACCAGAACCACAAAATGTCCAAGATTTAAAACGTGTTCTCGGCATGTTCACATACTTGGGGAAGTATATTCCACACCTGTCAACAGTGGGTCAGCCACTGTATGAACTGTTGAGATCTAAGACTACATGGACGTGGGACCACCCGCAGAAGGAGGCGTTCCAGCGAATCAAAGACATTCTGTCCACGTCTCCTGTACTAAAGTTCTATGATGTGAATCGACCTACAGCAGTATCAGCAGATGCCAGCAGCTACGGCATCGGAGGCGTGCTGCTGCAGCAACACGAGGGGGACTGGAAGCCAGTCGCTTACTGTTCACGCCGTTTGTCTGACGCTGAAACCAGGTATGCCCAGATAGAAAAAGAATGTCTGGCTTGTGTTTGGGCATGCGAGAGATTTGAAAAATATCTGGTTGGGCTGGAGAGCTTCAAACTGGTCACTGACCACAAGCCCTTGGTGCCACTGATGAATAAAAAGGACTTAGACAATGTCCCCATACGTTGCCAAAGACTCTTGATGAGACTCATGAGGTTCAAACCTTCAGCAGAGTATGCACCAGGAAAGACTCTCATCGTGGCAGATACACTCTCCCGCAGCCCATTACATTGCACATCGGAGGTGAGCGAAACCCATTCTGATGTAGAGTGCTACATTGCAGCCATTATCAGAGGCATGCCAGCCACTCCACAAAAGCTAGAGTCTATACGTTTGGCCACAGCAGCCGACAGTAACTTACAGACGATACTGCAGTATATTAAGTCGGGATGGCCAGAATACATAGGAAATGTCCCCATAGCCATCAGAGACTACTACCCAATCAAAAGTGAACTGTCAGAATACAATGGGATTGTCACAAGAGGCTGTCGCATGTTAGTCCCATCCACTTTAAGAGCAGACATACTAGATCGGATCCATGATGGACATCAGGGTCTGACCAAATGCAGAGAGCGGGCTAATGCTTCCGTGTGGTGGCCGGGCATCTCTTCTGATATTAAACTGAAAGTGGAATCCTGTCAAACTTGCCGAGAGATGAAACATTCTCAGCGTAGGGAGCCACTCATCTCTACCCCACTACCTGGCAGACCCTGGGAAAGACTTGCAATCGATCTGTGTGACTTTAACAAACACACTTACCTGGTAGTGTCAGATTACTTCTCCAGATTCCTTGAGATACTCCACATGCCGACGACGACTGCGTCACAAGTGGTGCTAAAACTAAAGGCACTCTTTGCTCGCTTCGGCTGCCCGGACCAAGTTGTTTCAGATAACGGGCCACAGTTTGCCTGTGCAGAATTTCAGGAGTTTGCTCAAGAGTTCGATTTTCAGCACATCACTTCGAGCCCACATAACCCTCAAGGAAATGGACACGCTGAGAGAGGGGTACAGATTGCAAAGAGAATCTTGAAACAGAAAGACCCTTTGCTCGCACTCATGTGTTACCGTTCTACCCCGTGCGCCACCACAGGTGTCAGCCCTGCAGAATTACTCATGGGAAGAAAGATCAAAACAACACTCCCCACGCTCGAGTCAAATCTCCAACCCAGATGGCCTGATCTACGAGCGGTCAGGTGTAAGGATGCTAAAGAAAAACGGAGACAAGCATTCTACTATAATCAGCGTCATGGCACAAAGCACTTACCCCCACTGAAATCAGGCGACAACATCCTCTCCAAGTTGGATCACCAGAACACCTGGGGGACCCCTGCTGTAGTTGCTAGTGACAGTTCTACTCCCAGGTCTTACATCGTTGAGACACAACAGGGGACGACTCTGAGACGCAACCGTCGCCACCTGTTATGCATGCCTGCTTCATCTGGAGATGCTTCTCCACCTGCTCTACAACGTCCACAGCCTGAGCCTACTGTGCAACAGGCTGAACCTGCCATATTTACAGACACTGCATCACCAGTTATGCAGACCTGTCCACCTCCTGCACAAGACGGACGGGTGTTCACGCGGTCCGGCAGGCTTAGTAAACCTGTGGTCAGGCTGACATTGTAAAACTAAAATAAATTAAAAAAAAGAGAGAGATGAGTAGAAATATGAATGCACTCATTTTGATGTTGCAAGTTGTTGCATGTTCCAAATGCACTAATTTTGATGTTATAATCTGTTCTGTTTGTTTTCCTGGTTATATACCGGTACATATATATATATAAACTTGTTATGAAGTGTTATGGAAGGAAAGAGAAAACAAAAGTTTAAAAGGGGAGATGTCATATAAGCACTGATATTTCAGCAGTTAGTTACAGTTAGTTACAGTTAGTCACTGTGCTGCACTAAGGGGGTTGTCATGGTAACGCCAGCTGAGTGATCTGTGTTATTCGGTCCTGCTGCTCATGTCATATTTTCCTCTTCAGCTCTCGGCAGGGCAGGTCGCATCTCCTTTCGCTCCTCACCTCGCTGGTTTCCCCCTCCCTGCTTCTGCATTTGTCTCGTCTATAACTCTTCAGCGCTCGCTCGAACCAATTTGGGATGGATTTATGTGCGTGGACTGCTTTCTGGGCCATTTCATCTATCGATACTATCGATAACATAAATTTCCGCGAAGCGTTCTGGCCGGGGAGAGCCAGAGCGCCCTTTCGACACGCATGCGGTGAGCTACATTATGGACTCGATGAGCAGGCTAATGTAACTGTCCGCTCACTCTGTCGGGGACGTGGAACCTCTGTGATTTATTGGGATACCGGTGGCTCCTGCCACTGAAGGCTGAGGGACCGCCGCGATCGGCGTGCTGGCGAGACTTCCTGCTCAGCAAAAATGCTTTGAACCAGGCTATGAATGACCTTCCCAGCTGTTGTGCGGGCTGAATCACACGGTGGTGAGTGGCGGCTGCCGCGGACCGTGGTGTGTGGGACTCGTTTTACAGCCGCTCGGATTCAAACAGGGCACATACGGAAGGATCTTTTTAGCTCGGAACCTGACTCGATTCGGCGATTTGGACCCAGAAGCTGCACCTGGACTAAAAGACTGCAGTAAAAAGAACACTGTGGTCTGACTGAAAAAATAAGCAACAAATCTAATCTGGTCTCTGGCCTTGAATTGAAGGCTGCTACAAATCTTCTCCTGAGCTGGGAGCTGAAGGGCCCGCTGCCCTCCCAACCCCCCTCCCCCAAGAGGTTTCTGTGTGTGCGTTCTCGGTTGGAGCCGAGCTCTGAGACCAGCGAACTGCTCTTATCTGAACAAATACACACAGACTGTTCCTCCCGCCTGTCGTCAAAACTGCAACTATGTCTCGTGTGATGTGCTTAATGCTGTTAGAGTTTTTGGGACTTTATCATGGAGTGTCCTCAGGCAATCTTTGATAGACTCTCTTTTTGAATAACACAAATGATACCTATTGTGTCTTTCCTTTTTCCATATCTGATTGTGGTGGCGCGGTTTTTATACTGCTGCGACTTCGTGCGCTCGTCCCTATCCTATGATGAATGTGCGTAATCATTAACGTTGGCTTTGTGCCCCGGTGCAATGTCAAGGTCAATAAAGATATATTCTATATGCTGTGTTGGTTCTGAGCTGGCATAAAGAAGAGTTCTGGTAAAAGCTGAACAAGTGTGTGGACATTCAGTTACTTTACAATAACCACAGAGAACTGTGCCCTTAAAGAGCAACTCCACACCCTGTGGATCGGTAACTCCTCCTTCCAAAATCTCCCTGAAAATGGGCGTGTCGAGAGACAAGGAGGGGTGGAGGTAGAGTTGTGCTTTTGTTCACGCCTCCACCTGCAACAACCTAAAACAAATTAAACCTCTAGCCAACAACATACACCAAGCAACAACAAAGAATAAACATGTAGATGTATTTATCTATTCCACCCATTCCATCCAAAACCAAAGGCCTAAAAAAATGAAAATGAAAAGAAAAATAAAACCGCTTGTCAGGAGTGAAATGCAGCACTTCCATATAAGGTATGCACTTCTCATCTCTGCAGGGGATTGGCTCTGCTTGAACCACCTGTGTGACATCAGAGTGTACAAGACACATCAGAGTGAACAGTCCTGACCAATATGAAAATTAAGGTGCAATAACCTCTGTTCAACCCAAAGGACTACCGTAAACACAGTTTTAGACCAAATATTGCCAATTTACACAGATATGCACAATTATGTGAAAATAAACACAGCCATAGTGCTAGATAATATTTCAAACACATTCTAGGGAGTTTATCAGCTAAAAAAAGTTAATTTTGGGTTTAGTCGCACTTTAAAGGTAGTGGTTATAATAATAAGAAGCTGTTCCTCAGTCTAGTGGTTCTATGCATAATGCTCCATAAACTCCTTCCTGAGGGGAGTGGGGCAAAAAGTGTGTGTGCTGGGTGAGTGGGGTCACTCATGATGCAGGTGGCTCTCTTCCTGCATCCACATGTGTAAATGTCTGTGATGGTGGGGAGGCTGACTCCAACAGACTTCTGTGCAGCCTTCACCACTCTCTGCAAAGCTTTTCTTTCTGCAGCTGTGCAGCCTCCATGCCACACGTTGATGCTGGAGCACAGGATGCTCTCCACTGCACACCTGTAAAAGGAGGTGAGGACTGAGATTCCCATCTCATCTCCAGGCCAGTAGTCACTCTTTCACGGATGAAGATGTTCACATCCATGATAGAGAGGAATGATGGTTTGAGAGAGGAGTGAAGGAGGCCATCTTTGTGAAGAGAAACCGTCCATCATTAAACAGGGGCCTCGTTTCAGTTATCCCGCTGTTAAGCTTTGTTTATACTTCATGCAAGACGTGCGGCTGCAGCCCAGCGATGACGTAATTGCGTGTGTCACCGACCGCATTGAGTGTTTGTACTAGGGAAAGACGTGGGGGATACATTATAGAAATCCCTCCCTCTTCCCTCCCATTGCATACGTCACACGCACTCCCACTGCATACGTCGGCGAGTTTCTCTCCTCAGGACCATGCGGGGGGGTCTCCGCTCGCTTTAAACGCGCATTTTTACGCATAACAGCGGAGTTTTCTTTGTTTCAAAAGCTGCGCGCATGCGCAATCCTCTTCATTTTGTCAACTTTACACACGCATGCCTTAGCTCCTGTGTGCGTGCTCATAATGTATATATATATATATATATATATACTGTATATATACTGTATATATAAATATTTATGTACAGGGAACCCCCGACCTACGAACGAGTTAGGGAGTTAAGAACGGTTCGCAGCTCGATTCTTTCGTAGGTAGGGGGTGAAAATTATTTTTAAAAAAAAAATTATTCATTCATTCATTCATTCAACCTTTATTTATCATGCTAACGGAGCGCGCGCACACATTTAAGCATGTACAGTAGTGTACTGTAATGTTAAACATTGCTATTCACATTTACAGAATAAATAAAAATATATTTTCTTACTTTGAGATGGTCAAAGCCGACATCTTAGGTTGCCATGCGTTGATTGTTGTCGGGCCGAGCAGCGCGGCGGCCGGCCAGTGAACCACCGCAGCTGCTCCAGACCTGTGTTAGCTAGCTGGCTAGCTTCTGCTAGCCAAGCCATGAGCTGGTGTTGGAGCGGCGGCGCGATCAATCTGCAGCTGCTGCTGCTGCCTGAGACATCCACAAAGTTCACAGAGACGTTTCCAGCTCGTAATTAATCCATATGAAGCCATCCTGGTCACCAGTCTTCGGCCGGCTACCGTGTTAGCTCCCGTGTTAGCTTCTGGAGCTAGCCAGGCCAGAGCCTGGCCGGAGGTGTTCGCGCGGCGGCCTGGCACGATCAGCGATAAATCCGCTGCTGCCTGAGACATCCACAAAGTTCACAGAGACGTTTCCAGCTCGTAATTAATCCATATGAAGCCATCCTGGTCACCAGTCTTCGGCTGGCTCCCGGGCAGCTAACCTAAAATGGCGTCCGGTGTTCTGTGACCGGAGACCCCAGTGACTGAACCTAAAATGGCGTCCGGTGTTCTACATTAATTTGTGACCGTGTAAACTGAAGACCTACTTCCTGTTGCCCAAGATTGCTCAAAAATGATCAGAAATGATCTTTTTTATCATAATTATTATTTATAAAGCCTTTAAAACAACCACAGCTGCAACAAAGTGATGTACACATGAAATTAAGAACATTTAAACACACACAAAAAAAACAAACAAAAAAAAATTTAATACAGTAATTTCATATTTTTATTAAATATGATATGTTCGTAGGTCCCGTTGTTCGTAGGTCGATGGAGTCGTAAGTGGGGGGTTACCTGTATTGGTGTGTGTGTGTGTGTGTGTGTTGGGGGCAATGCGCAAAGTGTGTGGTCTCCAAGCTCTCTCCACCCCCGCAGAGACGCACGGTTTGCATGTGTGCGCGCGCGCACAGACGAGTTTCTCTTCAAAACTATCCATGTCAAAGCAAAAACAAAAACCGGCTTCTGGAAGAGTAGCGGGTAGCAGGGTGATACACCATATATTGACATCCAAACAAAAAACACCCACAAACTTTGAACGAATCACACGCTCCGAGCCGCAACCTCCGCGTCTCGCAGTGCTGACTGGGGGCAATGTACAAGACGGCTGTCACCGGGGGATCGCAGCGGGAGTGCAGACGGAAGTTGCGCAACTTTTTTTCACTTAACGGGGGTAAAAGACATGTGACAAGAAGTATAAACCAGCCTTTATAGCTAGATCACTCAGCACTCTGTGAATAGCAAGTGGCCATCAGGACACTAACGATCTGTTGTTAGGCTGGTCCTCCTTTTGCATGTGAACAAGCTTTGGCTGTGTCCAGCAAACTGGTTGAAGGTGCTATGCAGCTCCTCAGACTGAAGTATTTTGGATATAACTTTCAACAAAAATCTGTCCAAAAGACCTGACTTAGCCTTTTTAGCTTTAACAGAACTAAAGCTGAGGCTCTAAAAAAGCTAAGAGTCTGGTCCTCTGGACATTCAAAAAAAAAATGTCCAGAGGACCAGACTTAGCTTTTTTAGATTTTTCTACCTGGATTATTGAGCATGCATCAGGGTAAAGCTGAGGCTGTTCTTTTTATTAGTCTACTCCAAAAATTAAAAAGTAAAAATGTTTAAAATGCAAGCGGAAACTAGATGATTTACAAAGAATTTGAACCTCATATTTAAGCAAAGAAAACGAATAGTTTTAAATAAAGATGTTATGCAATGTGATGTGCACAGAACATATATTGAGTGTAACTTTTTTTTTAGAAACACAGAAATTCTCAGTTTGGTATGTCCAAGACTGGCTGTTAGAGCCCTCTTTATGTGTGCTAAGACTGATTATCTACGGCTGCCATTCTGAAACATATTTGGCCAAACTGTTAAAGTAGAGCTGCATTTAATGAGTACTTTCTGTAAGGTTTTAAAACATGTACAGTATTGGGTTGTTTCAGTATTTTAGTAATGGATAGCCACACGAGCACATACAAAACACAAGGAGAAAAAAGGCAGTTGTCACCTTAATAATAAACAAGTGTTTCAGATGACTCCCAGAGATTCATATTCAGAGAATCTGGCAGGTTAAATAAGATATTAAGAGATAATTCAATACATTGGTCAAAACAAAAAGCATATCGGTGTTACATGTTGCCTTTGTTCACTTTTGTTAACCAAAGCACTATCTGTCATTTCTCATCCTGAGACGATCTTAGTCTAAACCTTTGGTATGAAAGGTATGGTATGAGCACGCATCAGGACATTTGGTATGAAAGGTATGGTATGAGCACGCATCAGGACATTTGGTATGAAAGGCACTGGGTGACATGCATTCCTTCAAGCAATGCTAGGCTGCACTTTGGTTATAAATTTATATACTGTGTCACTTTGTTTTGTTTAACCCTTTTAATCAGTATCTGTGAAAAAAATGCTGACACTACTATGCAGCTTCTGCTATTTTTTTTAAAGGAGCACCATCATTTTTATTAAACACTTGTTAATATTTGTCATATTTGAATAAATACTGTATTTGTTAAAACTGTTGTTTAGGGATCAAACAATCTTTAATTTTGTTGAAGTACAAGCAATAAACGCGTTTGCTGCAAGATGTATGGTAATACAGAAGAAAATAAACGATGGGTAATTTTACGACGGTCAGTAAACGCATCATAGTCTGACCGGAACACGTTGCGCTTCGAGGTGCACGTGAACTTTACAGCAACAAATTAAAACTTCATATAACGTTTAATTGCTTGTTAATTGAACGTTTTACAAAGCGAGGGATTAAAATACGCCGCGCGTTAATAAGTTTGTTTACTTACTTACTTCCGCTTCCAAATATTTTCAAATTCCCGGAATAAAACCCGCTTCATGCCGCTTGAAGATGAAACAGAATTTATATTCTTAAATCCCAAGTACAAACTTTACCTGAAGTGGGAGAAATAATGATGCTATGATTGATAAATCCCACCTTTTAGTTGAGCTGCTGCTCCTGCTGCTAAAATCACAATAAGCTTGATATAGTCCCAGCAGCAAACCGGTTTAACCAGTTCTGATGACACATGATCAGGAACTCATTCACAAACCAATGGACAAACAAAAAACCACCACAAGTCTAGAAATATGAAGAGAAGGGGCAAAGAAAAAAATACTTTAATTAACCTGCTGTCTTCAATTGAGCAACAAATGCATCTGTGCAGATATTACGATTATAGTCTGCAGTGTTAGCAAAATATCTCATGAACCACTGAACTGATTTGAATGAAACTCTCAGAAAATAATCACTGGATGTGCTTAACTTTTAATTTTGCTTTAGCTGCTTAACTTTTAGAGTAATTCCCATTTAAGAAGGCCAATGCAGCTCAATTAACTTAGCTAAAACTACTTTGTAAAAAGCTAAGAATCAGCCAGTTTTTACAGATGCTGAGCTAAAGTTCGGTGTGGTAGTAGCTGAAATCGATCCCCGACACATCTAAGTGCTAACCCACTGAGGCAGATTTGCTTTTAAAATATTGCCATTGACAATTGGAGTCAACTCTGTCTGTCAGCAAAACATCTCTTCAGGCAAAAAGGAACAAGGAAATATTCAAGTACCGGTAATGTGATCCTGTTGATAAGTGGTTGTGTGAGGTGAGGTGTAAAGATCACAGCAACACCCTGTGTAAACATTATGGAATCTGTCTACCAAAAAAAAAAAAGCATCTGCTTTATGCAAATAATTGTCCAATAGTCAAATGTTAAAGTTTATCCGGGTTGAGTTATTTTGACCAGATCACATTTCGCTCTGTTCAAGGCCAATCTCAGCCAAAGTATCAGTTTTCTAAACAAACGCTGCTGGGTTTTAAGCCATTCACCACAGCCAACACTTAGACTTTAAATGATTTATAACTCACAGTAAAGTCAGCACATGTCACATATTGCCAAAAGGTCCATAAGCTCGTTTCAGCCAGTCAACAACCATGGAAATTTAAAGCAAGTACCGTATTTTCTGGAATATAGGTCACACCTGAATATAGGTCGCATTGTCCAATTATTGCCAAAGAATTGGAAAAATCCATATATAGGTCGCACCTGAGTATAGGTCGCACCTACGTCAAAATGTGGACCGTGTTTAGCTCTGCTGCAAATGTCTGCCACAGGAGCGCACAGCAAGGCTTTTAAGAAGATTAACACTTAAAAACAATTATTTGTTTGATAAAAATTATAGCAAATATGTGTCTGAGCTGAACTTTTCTTTAATAAATGAATAATTTTAGCAGGATAAACACCTAAAAAATATATTTGTTAGCTGACATTATTGTAAGAGTGTGTCTCAGTTTAATTTTTGTTAATAAATGATTACAAATCAGCTTATTTTATAAAAAGCCATAAATAGGTCGCACCTGAGTATAGGTCGCAGGGCATGCAAAAATGATAAAAAGCCGCGACCTATATTTCGGAAAATACGGTAAAAGCCATCATTATGCTTCTTTAAATTCTGTAAGGTCTTCCAAGACAGAAATCATTATTTTTACTTAACCTTTATTTATACAGGTCATTGAGTCACAAGGACTCATTTTCAAGAGAGACCTGTTTGGGAGCAGATGTTGAGGGTAGGCCAGAGTGGGGCAAATGAGGGTGGAGGCAGGTGTGGGTGTTTCACCTTTTACACCCACATTTTGATGTTGTCAGTACAGGGATTCGAACCGGTGACCTTCCGATCACAGGTCCACCGTCTCTAACCTCTGTGCCACCACTAGGCCTGACTGGATGACAAAAAGCTCAACTCCCCTCCCTTTCTCTTTAAAATGCATTTAACTGTCCACAATCATGCTTTTGGATCGTTAAAAGCAGCTAAGCTGAGAAGCTAAGCTACGAGCTAACAGGCCGACCTCAGGGGAAAAAAACCCTCCGTCTTATCGAAGTTCCAAAATTCACGGTTGAAACCCATGACTTCATGTAAAAAGTTGTTTTTCTCTTGATCAAAAAGAAGTTGAGAACTTGTTTACTGATTTTCTTATTAAAAGCTTTGTGTGAAAAATGCTATGCTAAAAAGCTCAAACCACAGCAAGTGTATGCCATTTTGAAAACCGAAGAGAGACAGCCCATGCAGTGTTGCCAGGTGACAAATGTAGGATTATCGTACTAGAGACGTAAAATTATCGTATTTTGAGGGAAATTATCGTACACCGTCATAACCAAAATAACAAGTATGCACTATAGTCACTCTGTTGTTGAATAGCGTCTAACAGGCACTCACAGCTTTGTGGCGTCAGTACGGGTGGGAACCATAGACAATAATACGTATTAATGTCTGGTGGCAACTAATGAGCCCGCCCCCCCGCGCTTCTTGTTTTGTTTCATGGCGGTTTTAATTTAATAACTCAACTAAATTCTGTCTATTAAGTTTGTATTTTCAAGGAAATAATAACTTGATCTTTAGCTTTACTGATATCACTACTAAAAACATCCCTAATTGTAAATTTAATATTCATTTTATTTATTTATTTTTGTTAATGCATTCTTTCTGTTTCATACCCTGGACATCCCATAAAGACATGTTGAACCGTTTCAGGGAGATTGCTGGTGCACATGTCACATAGTCCTGTTGCATGCTTTCCAATTACTGTATTTTAAGAGATTTATTAAGGCCTGTGTGTCTTATTCTAATGCGAGTAAGTTCCTGTTTCTTCCTGCTTTCCTTGTATATCCTACCTTTTTTGTTGTGTAAATGTCTTCCTGTATCAGTAATGTCCCAGGTTTCCTGCCATATTTTCTTAATATATTTCTTTATTATCATTTAACATTCAACTTTATATAAATGTTCTCTCATTATCATCACTTCTTCCAGACTGGTGTCACACGGCTCTGCTTTTTCTTATTTTCTAACTCATGGGGCGGGTGCAGCGGACTATTCAGCCAATCATGGCCGTTGTTCTGAGGCAAACGCATGCACGTCACTCATAGGTCACATTTAGAAAAGCACGATTGGCTGGAATTTCAAGATGCCTTCAGTGTTCACAATAAAACTCCGACAGACAGTTGCAACAGGCTGAT
>JBBPBX010064967.1:8487-20094 GCA_038048925.1 Garcialebias charrua | reverse complement strand
TGAGTTGAGTGTACAACCCGTTTTGATGACACAGAGTCCAGTGTTAAAATCTTTGTGTTGTGTGGTAATGTGTGAAAGTTTTTTGTGTTAAGGCAGTACAAGTGGGAGGGAGGGCAGAGCAGGCAGAGAGTTTAGCATCCTGACTGCCTGATGAACAGAGCTGTCTCTCAGTCTGCTGGTTCGAGCCTGGAGACTCCTCAGTCTCCTCCCTGATGGCAGCAGGCTGAAGCAGCTGTGTAGTGGGTGTGTGGGATCACCTGCCATGCAGAGGGCTTTCCGAGTGAGGCGGTTGCTGTGTAAGTCCTGTAGTGAGGGGAAGGAGGTGCCGACAATCTTCTCAGCTGCTCTCACGATGCGCTGGAGGCTCTTGCGGCAGGATGCAGTACATGCACCAAACCACACCGTGATGCAGCTGGTCAGGACACTTTCTATGGCACCCCTGTAGAAGGTGCACATGATGGGGGTTGGAGCTCCAGCCCTTTTCAGCTTGCGGAGAAAGTAGAGACGCTGGTGAGCCTTCTTGGCCAGTGATGCAGTGTTCCTGCTCCAGGACAGGTCCTCTGAGACGTGCACTCCCAGGAACTTGGTGCTGTCCACTCTCTCCACTGTGGTGCTGTTGATGGTCAGAGGGGCATGTTGGGCATCCCTCTTCCTGAAGTCCACAACAATCTCCTTTGTCTTCTCCACGTTGAGAGTGAGATTGTTGTGTCCGCACCACAAGGCCAGGCGGCTCACCTCGTTCCTGTAGTCCGTCTCATCGTTGTTGCTGATGAGACCCACCACTGTTGTGTCGTCCGCAAACTTGATGAAGTGGTTGGAGCTGTATGATGGTGTGCAGTCGTGTGTTAGCAGGGTGAATAGAAGGGGGCTCAGCACACATCCTTGTGGGGCCCCTGTATTCAATGTGATGGTGCTGGATGTGTTATTCCCGACCCGTACTGCCTGTGGTCTCCCGGTCAGGAAGTCTAGCAGCCAGTTACACATTGAGGTGTTCAGCCCCAGACTGTCCAGTTTAAGGATGAGCTGTTGGGGGATGATGGTGTTGAATGCCGAGCTGAAGTCAATGAACAGCATTCTAACATAAGAGTCTTTCGTGTCCAGATGTGTGAGAGCTGTGTGGAGGGCAGAGGAGATGGCATCGTCGGTTGAGCGATTAGGCCGATATGCAAATTGGAAGGGATCCAGGGAGGCAGGGAGAACAGATTTTATGCTTTTCATGACTAGCCGTTCGAAGCACTTCATCAGGATGGGGGTGAGTGCTACGGACGATAGTCATTGAGGCAGGAGGGCGTTGCCTTCTTTGGGACAGGGATGATGGTGGTGGCTTTGAAACAGGTGGGGCCTGGCTCAGTGAGATGTTAAAGATGTCCGTGAAGACCGCTGCGAGTTCCCCTGCACAGTCCTTCAGCACACGACCAGGTATGTTGTCAGGACCAGAGGCCTTCCGGGCATTAATCTTGATGAATGATCGCCTTACGCTGTCTGAGGACAGCGCCAGCACCTGGCCATCAGGAGAGGGGGGAGTTTTTGTGCAGGTGTGCTGTTACATGCCTCGAACCGAGCAAAGAAGTCATTCAGTTCATTCAGCGTAGAGGTTGAGCTGTCACAGGTCTGGGGGGATGGTTTGTAGTTTGTGATGGTCTGTATTCCCTGCCACAGACTCCATGTATCCTTGCTGTCCTTGAAGCAATGAGCTATTTTCCTGGAATACTGCTTCTTGGCCTTTCTGATGCCCCGGGACAGGTTGTTTCTGGCTGCCCTCAGGCCCACCTGATCTCCCGCTGTGAAGGCAGCATTCCTGGCTCTCAGGAGTTTGTAAACCTCTGCTGTCAGCCATGGCTTCTGATTTGCCCGAACAGTGATGGTCTTGAGGTTGGTTACATCATCAATGCACTTGGTGATGTATGAACATACAGTGTCTGAGTACTCTTGGAGACATGTGTTGTTGTTTGTGATAGCAGCTTCTTTGAATATATTCCAATCTGTGGTGTCAAAACAGAGAACACTGAACACTCCCTTCTCTTCATACATGGCAAGAGGGAAAGAGAGTCAAGACCTTCAAGTTCTTAGGTCTCTCTTGGAATACATCTCAACTGATCTCTCCTACATCACATCTCCCATCAAGTAGGGAAAGCCTAGCAGAGGCTTCATTTCCTAGATAAGCTAAAACAAGCTGACGTTTCTCACTACTCAATGATACCCTTCTGTGATAAAGCCTCCATGAACTACAGCCGTGCACTGTGGTTTTCTAGCTGCTCTACAGAGGACAGAAAAGACCTGCAGCAGGTGGTGAGGGTGGCAGAAAACCAGTTGTATTCTGAAAGACCACACTCAACTTGGACATCACCTGTCCTCACTACTGATCTCTGGAAGGAGATACAAACACCTCAGAGCTGCAAACGGACTAAAACAGTTATCCGCAATCTGTTAAATGCACAACTCCTCCTCTAGTGCAGTAGGAGTCAAGAAACAAAAACTGGACTGTTAATTTGTTCTTTTTGTGTCTCCTTTTGTTCTATTTTGTTTTAGCCTACATTTTCAGCTAATTTCATTCCTTGTCCTTGGCCAAGACTAAAGCTGCTCAAATGTGTTTTATTATTCCTTAAACAATGGCAATAAAGTTTTATTCTATTTCGAAAAAATGAACAAGTTAATAACTATGTGAATCAACAGACATCAACTCATAGAAAACATTATTTGAGTTGTATTTTTATTTGACCCATTGCTTTACCATACATACACCTAAACTTTTACTGCAGCCCACGGACTGATCACATTTAATAATAATAATAATAATAATGAATTCAATTTATAACGCACTTTTCATTAATGAAAATCTCAAAGTGCATTTGTTAAATGTTTGTTTAGTTTCATTCACATGCCCAGTTTATTATAAGTGCAAGTGTGTGTGGTCCTTTACATTCATCTTCTTACGTTTCTGTGTGTTCTTCATGATCAAACTACTGTATTATGGCATGTAGCAGATCCCTGTCTTACTGACAGCTCGATAGATGCTAATTCTGTTTGCACATAGTTTATACAAAAACTGAACATTAAAGGTGATTTAAAGCAGAAATTGTTGCTGCCATGTCATGTTGGACTTCAGTAGCTCACATTTTGTTTAACAATACTAAATCATGTCTGAGTTCAGTCATCGAACATATCGTTTTGGGCAGAGGGGGAGATGAGGAAGATATGAGCGTACAAGAGGATGACCTGTTTGGAGACAGAGTCAGAGAGGTGAGGCTGAGATATTTGGACATGAGGCACAGTGGATATATAGAACGAATGATGTTGAATATGGAACTGACTGGGAGAAAAAAGAGAGGAAGACCACAAAGGAGGTCTGTGGATGTAGAAAAATATACAGAGAATTGGTGTGGAGACCCATTAAAGACGCAGATGAAAGAAAAACATGACGATGTCTGGCAGAGATGATGTGAATCTGTGTGACAGATAATCTACAAGTATGTCCCACTATATTAAGCCTGGAATTACTTCACAGAGGTCTAAATAACTGCAGGTGATTTGTTTAATTGACCCACAGTGAGACTAATTTCATCTCAGATTGTCCCAGATCGACACCGGTGTAGTGATAGTCCCACTAGACTGGCACAAGGTGCACTCCATCACCCACACAGCATGCACCTAACAACAATCATTTCAGTCTGGCTCTTTGTTCTTATAGGCAACAAATTTACCAGGATGATAAATGGGGAAAGAGACTAAAACTCTCCTCTGTGTTTAGGTGTATCAGTAAACATCAGACATATCTACACTGTTTAATTCATTTGTTTTATTACTTAAATACAAGAACATGGAATGGATGAGGGGATTCAGTACTCGCTGTCAGATTACATGAGCAGCAGCATCACCTAGGCTTCGTGCAACGCTACTGCGCCACATTGTTCAAGACAAACCTTTTACACAAGTATCTTTATTTGATGTTTGTGGCTTTTAATCACTTCTCAAAGAAGACTGTTAGTTTCTGAGTACGGCTCCACATCAATACGTTGAGAAGTCATTTAATTTTCATTTAAATTGTTGCATGTATGTGATGTGCACTTACAGTGTGCCATTAAAATAATCAGTTCTTTGTAATTGTATACAGTCCTGGCTGTTGCTTTGGGATATTTTCACATAAGTCAGGTCTTCTGGAAGGTCTGTTTTTGTTGAAACATTTAGTCATTCATCCAAAAGAATTCATCAAGACTGACTTCACTTCGTTGGATTCCTCTACCTGGATTATTGAGCATGAATCAGGACATTTCTGAACATGCTGGGATGTTGTATACAATATAAATAAAAAAGAAAGCAATGATTTGCAAATTTCGTAAACTAAAATTTAATTTACAATTGTTGTCATTTTTATTTCAGATGCTCTCTTCTACAGAAGTCACAGCAGAAAGCATTGAATTGCATTGATTTAAACCAGAGGCTCATTCTGCTGCAATCTGGGTTCTAGCCTGGTTAAAACCAGACCCTTGTCCTTCACTTCGCTTCGTAGGGTCTGGACTTTCTCTATAGAGAACCGATTCTTGCTGGAGGCGTGGCCTCTGCTGAGGAACAAAACCATTGGATCTTAGAAAAATTTTGAACAGGGAAAAGCATTCTGCTCCCTCCCCCTCAGAGCCATATATGGTCTGCTTCCCATGCTCTGGTGAACTTGACATCAGCTCCGCCTCCTGCTGCATTTTCTCTCGCTGCCGCTGCATATTCTGTGTTTATATGTTAATAAAACGTTCTAAAAAAATAAAATAAAACCATGGAGCTCTGGTCCATTACACCAGAAGACCAGAAAATCTGCAGGGACTCGGGCAGCAACGTAAAACCCGAGTTTAATTCTCTCATGAGTGACAACCTGAGGCATTTCCTCATTCAACTCAGCGGAGGGAGAGGAGGAGGAGGGAGGAGGGAGGAGGGAGCGATCACTTGACTTTTGGCAAAAAAACGAAAGAAAACTCCAGATAAGGGATTAAGAAGGGGAATTTAATACATTTGTGTCACATATAAAACAGTCCTGCATCGCTTTGCATCGCTTTGAATGAGAGCAGGCGGATGCTCGCTGGACAGGTGGGGGCGTGGGTTAGGGGCCAAAACTCCGCCTTCTGTTCTCTGATTGGTCCGGTCAAAAATCTACCGGAGAAATCCTTCTCTTCTTGGGAGAAGTCCCAGACGGAGCAGTGAAGGGAAAATAGAATTGAGCGGAGCTGTGCAGGAAGGCGAGGGCCAGGCTAGGTTCTAACCTGTAGAGTCAGGACCACAGTGATAACACTGAGCCACCACAACCCTCACCATCGAACATGATGTTTCAGCTGCTCCTTTCTGCAGCGCTGGCCACAGTGAGGGAACTCACGTGAAAGATTTGGAAATAGTTTAAAGCTGCTGTATGTAGTTTCTGGAAAACGCTGGGACAGAAACATTTTGAACAGAGACACCTTTCTGGTCCCTCCCCCTTGCTCTCTGGCTGACCTGCAACTCCGCCTCCTTAGCTCCTCCTCCTCCCAGCGCTGCAGGCTGGGACAGGCGGGGGATGAGCTGCGTGAAGCTGACACCCCACCCACATGAACAAAACTCTGTTTTTATTGGCTGGTTCAAAAAACTCTGTTTTTATTGGCTGGTTAACGGCGGGTCACTGTGGGTTTTTAGAAATGCTTTTATTACCACCTGGAGAAGCCAGAGGACTATAGTTTTTTTCAGAGATTACCTGTCTAACATCAGTCTGTCAGGAGATAGTGACAGAGTGAAGAAATATGTTAAAAAAACATTTTTAGAAAAGTTACATACAGCAGTTTTAATGTTGATTGTCCTTCCTGACACAATCTGACCTTGAAATCACAACCTCAGGATTACAAGACTGAGGTGCTGACCACCGAGCTATGACAATTTTTTTAAATTAATTTAATAAATAAATACAAATACAGGTAGTCCCCGACTTACGAGCACATCAACATACGAGGTTCCGGACTTACGAGCTGACTAACGAACAGTAAAGTTGTACAGAACATACAGAAAATGCAGCACTGGTATGTGTTTTTAGATGAAAGTGTGTTAGCTAACAGTTTGTAAACAAGTTTCTGAGCATTTTTATGAACTAGTATGTACGTTTGTGTTGAAAAACGAGTGTTCGTAGTAGTGCTAGCATACTTTTTCCAACTTACGACCGAAAATCCGTACTTACGAGCGACACATGTTTCGTGTTCCGACATACGAGATTTCGTCTTACGAGCACCTCGCAGGAACGGAACTCGCTCGTAAGTCGGGGACTACCTGAATAAACAGGTGGAGTAGAGTAAGTAAAGACAGCAGCAGAGAGAGGAAATGTGGTCAATTTGTCCTCCAGCAGGCTAAGCTTATAGCAGCACAACTAAGGGATAACCCAGGAAACCCAAGCAAACTGATTATAGGATTTATCAAAAGGAAAGTCTTAAAACTGGACAATGTGTCAGCCCAAAGGACAGAAACAGGAAGTTGGTTCCACAAGAGAGGAGCCTGAGAACTGAAAGATCTTCCTCACATTCTGTTTATGGAAACTCTAGGAACCACAAGTAAACCTGAAGTCTGAGAGAGAAGTGCTCTGTTAGGAAAATATGGAACAATAAGATCTGTAATATAAGATGGAGCTAGGTTGTTGAGGGTTTTGTAGGTTAGAGGTAAGATTTTTAATTCTATTCTGAGTTTGACAGGGAGCCAATGGAGAGAAGCTAAAACTGGAGAAATATGATCTCTCCCACTAACTCCAGACTGTGGCAGCAGCATTTTGGATCATCTGAAGATGTCAAAAGGCTGTAAATGTAAATGGTACATTCTGGAAACAGGAGGCGCTATTTGAAACTAAATTTGTTAATTTGTCACAGGTCATTAATAGGTCTGTGTATAAAAGGAGCATTTAAAAAAGGTTCAATCTCTCAGAAGCGATGATGGGCAGAGCCAGTCTGTGAAAACTGTGTATAAATAGTCAAACTCTTTCACCAACGTGTTTTGCAATAAATAAAAAAGGGAATACATTTATTTTCTCATTGTGTGCAATTCATAAAATCATTAGAAACCTCTGAGCTCAAAGGACGAGGCTGAACGTCAATTTTGGATGTCCGTGATCTTGGGACCCTCAGGGGCCACTGCATCAAAAACAGGTCTGATTCTGTTCTGGCATCACTGCATGGGCTCAGGAACACGTCCACTATGTGTCACACATGTCTATACAGTATACAGTATGTGAAATATGACATGTGCAATTTGATTTGGAAAGCTCCAATGCAACATCCTCCATGAAGAGGAGAAGAACTGTCCAGTCTGTTTTTTCAGCATGCGGCTCAAAAGTCTGCCTCTCTGATGGTATGGGGGTGCATGGGCAACTTACACATCTGGAAAGGCATCATCAGTGCAGAAAACTTTAAACAGGTTTCAGAACAACATGCTCTCATTCAGAATATGCATTTATCAGAGAAGGTCTTGCATATTTCAGCGAGA
The DNA here is from genome assembly GCA_038048925.1 of Garcialebias charrua. Taxonomy (NCBI): domain Eukaryota; kingdom Metazoa; phylum Chordata; class Actinopteri; order Cyprinodontiformes; family Rivulidae; genus Garcialebias; species Garcialebias charrua. The sequence continues at coordinate 12,624 of JBBPBX010064967.1, read as the reverse complement.
CAATGCTAAACCACATACTGCTTTAATTACTACAGCGCAGCTTTGTAATAGAAGGGTCCAGATGCTGAAATGGCCTGCCTACAGTCGGACCTGTCACCAATTACAAACATTTGTTGTATCTTAAAGCAATAAATAAATAAAGAATCGTTAAAGAAGGCCCAGGATACTGAACAGCTAGATTACATCAGAATGGGACATTTCCATTCAAAAACTTAAGAAACTACTCTCCCCAGTTTGTAAATTGTGTTATTTGATGTATTATTTTATGCTATCTAGTGTAGTTTCTTGATTTATTGTTTTTATTCATGACATTTTTAATAAGACAGAAAATTAAAATCACACGTTAACAAGACACAAACATGATAAAGAACATTTTAAAAAATCGAACCAGTGAGCATTTTAGACTTCCAAAGTAAATTATACAAATGATACAAACAAATGTGGAAAATTCAGGAAGTCTGTGGCACAATATGTGTAATCAGTAAAAAAAATACTACAAGCTACAGTTCCCATTCAAGAGAAAAATGCACTGTTGATGAGTGGGAAGATCGGTTAAAGGAATAGTATAATGGGCAGCACAGAAGTTCAGTAGACCTGTTGCTTCACAGCGAGAAGGTCACAGGTTTTCTCAGCAGTGACTGCTGGAGCTAGACATTTGCTCCCCATGATAAGTACAGGAGAAGCAGGTAAGATGGATGGATGTATGGATGGATATAATTTCATATGTTATATACAGTATGTTTCCATTGTACAGTACTTTGGTTGGCCTTGTTGCTGTTTTAAGTGCTCTATAAATAAATTGGCATGGTATGGTATATGTAACAACAGTTTGTATAAGCTACTAAATAAATACAAGCAAAAAATCCTCTTCTGTGCAAACGTTTGTCATTAATGTGTAAGGTGACTGTAATAATCAGCCATGACCAGTAGGAGGTGCTGGTTGGAAACGTCCATCTTGAAAAGTGGTTTCAATTTTCAAAATAAAAGATGAATCGTTAGCTTCATTGGATAAACATATAGCACCGTTCTGTCTTTTTTTTCTGTGCCCACTTAATTTTTTACATGTGTTTATTATCGTGTAGCAATGATGACAACAGTGCTTTCATTAATTCTTGCTTGATTCTTGATTTAACTTTACTTTCACTTCCGGGTTACATGAGTGCACAGGAGGAGCCATGACATTGTCCCAAGCAATAAACAAGACAGCTACATGAATGACTTACATTTTGTTAATGTGCACGATCTGAAGACTCATTGAGGGCAAGCCTTGCATCAGTATGTCATCCTCCAGTTTTGCACCTGAGGAGGAGGAGCCCAGAGCTGTCAAGGTAATCAAACAAACAAGCTAACTTCGGTGCTAACATGTCAGCTAACGCTAGCTAGCGTTGACTTTGGCTAGAGCAGTCACAGATAAGACAGGTTTGTCCATTTTTTTTAAATTTCCGCTCAAAATAATGTTAAATAAATACCTCAATAACTTATACAAATTATCAGCAAAAAAAATTATAATTACATTAATTTCTATTTTATTTAAGGACCGTAAAATCGTGTAATCGTTAAAATGCATGTAGCAATTTAATTCAGTTTATTATATAGCGCCAAATCACAATATAATTCAACATTTAGTTTATAAATCTTGTTATAATGTTTTAAAAGAAAACTAAACTGCTAATAATGTGAAAAATACTCATGAAATAACATAACACATAATATCAAGTAAACGAGGAACTACACACAAAACATGAAGAGGAAAAAAGTATTTAACAAGTGTCTGCTGTGTTTCTGGTAAAAGATAAGTTTGTATAAGACCCACTGTTTCATCTGATAATTAGAAACTAATTTACAAACTTTTTATTATGTGTAAACTTTCCTAAATCTGAGGACGTTTAAACAAACAAAAATATCCTGATGCATGCTCAATAATCCAGGTAGAAACATCTAAAAAAGTTAAGTCTGGTCCTCTGGACACTCAAAAACAAAACATACAAAAAAGTAGAAACGTTTCATCTTTCATCCTAAAGACTTCTTCAGTCTGAGGTGCTGTATTCAGCTGTCTTATAAATAGCACCTTCTCACAGTGGATCAACCAGTTTGCTGATGACAGCTGAAACCAGCTGCTCACATGATCAAGGAGGACCATCATCCTAACGATGGACCGTTAGCACCCTGGTGGCTGTTTGCTATTCACAGAGGGCTGAGTGATACTAGCAATAATGCCTCCTACCCACTGCACAACTCGAAACGCGCCTGCCGTCCCCTTTTTGCCGCTGGTCACGGTCCCACTGAACCACTGAACACCGTCTGATGACGTACACTAGGGGGTAGCAGAGGGAGGGGTCTCTGGCTTGTTTTCCGGGTTCAGTTGTTGTTTTAACTGCACCTCCGACGGTCTTCGATGAGATTAAAACTTTTTTTTATGTTTGGGGTGATCTACACTGGAGAGGACAGCAGCCTGTCAGCAGCAACTGTAAAAATGCCACGTTTCTTACCGGAGTTTGGTTCCAATTCCTGGAGGCTCGATCCGGTGAGTTTAAAAAGTCCGAAAAAAGTCCCGTTGTGGTTGTGTAATCAGATAGCGAGGCTCTCCCGACTGTTTGCCGGATGCGTCGAGCCGCCAGAGATCAACATTTGGGACGTCTGCGGCTCGACGGCGACGCGCGCGTGCGTGTGCAGGCTGCCGTCGCGCCGCTTCGATCACTCGAATCTCGCCGCTTCCTTGTTCGCCGTGACTCCACGCGTCTCCTCCATAGACTTTGAATGTAAACCGGCCGCTTCGGCCGCTCGACAAAGGGGGCAGTGGGTAGGAGGCATAACAGCATAAGAGGGGGACAGTTGAACCCGGAGGCCTCCACCCCTGTTTAATGATGGATGGTTTCTTTTCACAAAGATGGCCTCCTTTACTCCTCTCTCAAACCATCGTTCCTCTCTATCAAGGATGTGAACATCTTCATCCCTGAAAGAGTGACCGCTGGCCTGGAGATGAGTGTAGACCGCAGAGTCCTGACCTGATGATGTTGATCTTCTGTGCTGGGCCATCCTTTTGGCCAGTGGCTGTTTAGTTTCCCCGATGTAAGACTGATCACAGCCCTCCTGACACTGAACAGCATACACAATATTACTCTGTTTGTGCCGGGGGACTGGATCTTTGGGATGAACCAGTCTTTGCCGTATGTGTTTTGGATTTAAAAGCCACTGGGACGTTGTGTTTAGAAAATAAACATCTCAATTTCTCTGAAACTCCTGCAACAAACAGAATGACCATCCCGTCAACAGAACCGAGCGCCCCACACACACACACTTGAAAACTGTCTGTACAAACAGCGCACGGCTCACGTTTGTCTGTCTAACCCTCCCCCACCCCAAAAAAACCTGTCTGTAAGGCAGCGCGTGGCTGAGATGTCTCTGTCAGTATAAAGGCTCCAGTATAGATCTGCGTACGTCTGTACGCGTGTCCGTACGCACGTGCTGTACGCAGGCAGTTCATCCGCACACCCCAACGTACGTTCTCGCGTTTTTGCACCAATTTCTTGACATCATTTGAGCAGCTGCAGCACAGAGCGTTTACCTACGGGACAAATTGAGGTCACTGATTGGTCATTTGCTGACACGCCTACTACATTGATTGACAGGTCGGGGGGGCGCGAGCTGCAGCCACAGCAGTGTTCTGTGTTTATATGTTAATAAAAAGTTCAAAATAAAATAAAAGCAGGGAGCGCTGGTCCTGCAACCCCACACATCAGACAGGAAATCTGCAGAACCTCATGCAGCCACGTTGGACCTGAGTTTAATTCGCTCGTGACAAATTCATTCATTTCTCATCATTTCAGTCATGGAGTCAACGGAGGAGGAAGCCATCACTTGCCTTTTCACAAAAAAAACAAAAGAAAAGACCAGATTAGGGATGAACAAGGGGAATTTAATACATTGGTGTCACATACAAAACAGTCCGGCGCCGGGCAGTTTATTGTGCGACAACGCGTTTGCGTACGCGGTCGTAAAATTTGAGCTTTGCGCGTACATGCCCTGCGGGGATACGCTTGTACCTCTGCGTAGTACGTGCTTACAGCTGCGTATGGACGTACGCAGAGCTATACGGGGGCCTTTAGTGCTGCGCAGCTCAGGACGTGTCTCTGTCTG
>JBBPBX010064966.1:8158-20095 GCA_038048925.1 Garcialebias charrua | reverse complement strand
CAGGAAGGAACAAAGCCATTAAATTAGCCAGTGTAGTCCGACAGTCTGACATTTGTAATCTGAAGATGAGCTCCTAAATTTTGTTTGAATTAGAAATTATATTTCCAGGCTGTGAGATAAAACCCGCACACACTTCTGCTGGTCCAAAAGGAGAACTAATTTTTTTTGTGTGTGTGTGTGTGTGTGTGTGTGTTAATTACGCTTGGTGTAACATGTTTGCTTTGGCTCAGAGACTAAAATAAATCATCTCTGAAGCTAATATTAGAGCAGCTCTGCAGCGTGCGGAGCACAACGCACAATCATTTGTCAGCACGGCTCGAGGCGTCTGTACACGTACACATGAAGGGTCCGCTCCGGTTCTGCATGATGGTCCAGCCCTCCTTGGCCTCTAAGAGGATGGGCATGATCCTGACGTTGTGCTGGTAATGGAGGCGCTCGACAACATCCTCCTTCTTGTGCACCACCATGTTCGGGTTCGCGTCCACGAGCAAACTGAACACTTCGTCAAGCTTCCCTTTAAAAAACAATAATAATATCATAAACATAAACTTTATTCATAAATGAGCAGAACAAATTATTCTAGAACGTTGCTTTGAATGAAAATGTGTTTTTCTAATTGTTACTATATTCTATTGATACATTACTATCATCCATCAAGTATATTATTTTATCAAATGAAATTGCTGAAGTTCTATGATTTGGTGGATTATAATATTTTGTTAGTTATGTACAGAGCTCAGAATAATACACTGCCTTCAAATATTCAAATATATATCCTAAGTCCTAAATGCTGATAAAACAAAAGGGATGTTTTTTTCAAGTAGGAAGGCGGTTCCAGCAGATCTTCCTCTGATTTTATCTTCAAATGGTGTCCCTATTGAGTTTGTTGATTCCTATAAATATCTGGGTATACTGGTCGATTCACATCTCTCTTTTAAACTCCACGTGGAAAACCTAGTGAAGAAACTGAAAGTTAAACTGGGTTTCTTTTTCAGAAACAGATCATGTCTAACACTGAATGCTAGGAAACGCCTTGTATCTGTGACTTTCCTTCCCTCCATTGATTACGGTGACATTCTCTACATGAATGCTCCTACAAGCACCCTGCGGATGTTGGATGTTGTCTATCATGGTGCACTAAGATTCATAACTGGCTGTGATTATCGTACCCACCACTGCACCCTGTATTCACTGGTTAACTGGACATCATTAACCTCACGCAGACTCTTCCACTGGTACATTTTCATCTTTAAATCACTTCTTGGTTTGCTGCCCTCATACATCTCCTCCTACATGTCTTTGCGTGAGTGCAGCTACAGTGTGCGCTCTCAGGACATGATTACCTGCAGTGTTCCGTCAGTGAGGACTGAACTTGGAAAAAGGGCCTTCTCCTACTCCGCTCCTGCTTCATGGAATATCTTACAAAAAGATCTGAAGCTCTCGACATTGACTTCTCTAAATGGTTTTCAGAATCTGTATGAATCCTGGCAAAAACCAATGCAGATTTGTTCCTGTCTTTGATTTTATACGTCTACCTTATAATGTTTTGCTAGTTTTTTGATACTTTGTTTAAAAAAAAAAAAGTATTTCTCTCTTTTGTTTTTTTCTCTTTTGTTTTCTATTGTTTATTGTTTAAGGAAATTCTACCATTGCTGTTCATCGTTCTTTAGTTTTAGCAGGTCGCTTTTGTAAATGAGCCATGAGGCTCAATAAGATTTACCTGACTAAATAAAGGTTGAATTCAGATGTATTTTGTCAAAAAACTGAGTTGTTATAATCTTAAAGGGACAGATATGTTTGTTAAGCCTCGGTTTAGGACTAGTTTAAAGGGAAGGTCTACCATAATTCAGGGAATTGGGTTATGGAATGACTTGGAGACAGATGTTAAAGAAACTAAATCAATGGTTGTATTTAAAAGACTGGTTATGGTTAAATTGTTGAAAACATATATATAAATGGAATTTAATGAGTAATTGTATGAGATAAAGGAAGTTAAATACGTTGTTCATTTTGTTTTGGTATTTAAAGAAATTGGTTGTTTGAATTGTTTATTAGAGAATAAGTGGCAGATATAATAAGATTTTTTCTTCATCTGCTGCCTTTCATTTTAAATTTTGTTTTTTCTTTTCTTCTTATTGTATATATGTTAACTGTTTTTGTATTTTATTATGAAATGAATGAATAAATAAACTAAACTAATTCAGCTGTTTATTTATGTACTATAAAGATGTTAATATTGCCTGCCACCTAAAGGTAAATTAAGTATTGCTCGTGTATGTGGTCCTCTCAAACCAGAGGACAAATGTTAAACAGGTAGAACATATGGACCTCTACAACTAAATAACATGTGGGGTCAACCCAAGTCAAGATGGCTGTCACAGCTAACTGTGGCTATAGTACAGCCAATACAAATACTGTAAACACACTGGCAGTGGTTGATAGTCTGTTTCAGCAAAATGAGTGTATTTCCTCAAAGCATTACCCTCTCTTGGCAGGATGCCCACCACCGGACTCTTATCCACCCAGGTGTACAGTTCTCTGTCCACGTACTCATCCAGTTCGATGATCTTCTCAGGGGACAGCTGAGCCATCCCGTGGTCACTGGTCACAATCAGGTTCACCTTTTTGTACAGCCCGGCCTTCTTTAGCTCGTCCACGAGGAAGCCGAGCTTCTCGTCAATCCCAGCGATCACTGCATCCATGAGGGGGCTCTGAGGACCCAGGTTGTGCCCGCTCTCATCCGGCTCCTCCCAGTAGAGAACTCCAAAGTCCACCGCTTCCTCTTCAGGTGCAGAGAACCACTCAACGATCCGCTTCACCCTGTATTCAAAGGACACTGATGCGTTGTACTGCAGGTAGCGAGTGGGGAACATCCCGTGGATCTTCACGTCGGACCCTGGCCACATTGCCGCCCCGCTCCGCCCGCCATCTTTCTGAATGGTCACCCAGAGAGGCACGGCCTCCTCCCACCACCTCGACTCATACATGCTGTCGGTGTCCATGGAGAAGGACAGGTTCAGGGCCGGGTCGTACATCTCATTCGCCACAATGCCGTGCGTCTCAGCGTACAGCCCTGTCACCATGCTGTAATGGTTGGGGTAGGTCTTGGTGATGTAAACGTTCTCCACGAACTCAACCTTCACCCCCTCGTCCATGATTCTGCAAAAGTTAGGCGTTGGGACGCGGTCGATGTAGTCCCAGCGGAAGCCATCGAAGGACACAAGCAGTAGCTTGGGTCGGTGGTCCTGATGCTCGTGGTGGTTCAGGCTGCTTAGGGAGACCACGGGCAGAAGGACGGCCCACAGGCAGACAAGAGGACTGCATGCTCCTGGTAGGAAGCAGCTCAGCACCGTGCGACTTGCCATGATACAGCCTTCAAAACACAAACACACAATTTGTCAGGGGAAGTCCCAGGGGAATTTAGGTAAAGGTCACGGATGTTTATCACTATAATTAATGTTGAACCATGCGTGTGAGGTCAGGAGAGTCTTGTCTACTTGGAGAGGTGCACCTGATAAACACCAAGGCCTTCTCCGAATCTGTAAGCTGGAAAGCCGAGGTCGTCTTGACCTCGCCTCGGTCTGATAAGCGTCTATGAAAGCACTTCCTGCCTCACTGTCCAGCGCGGATTCTCACTGCCTCAAAGCATGTAACTTTGTACATCTGTGAAAGCTCCCTCGTGATCATCTACCCTTGTAAGCACAGACCGGGGCCCTCACCCCGATAGTCGCTAAATGTTTTGAGAAATTGGTCATGTCCCACATCAAGACAACCGTCAACATCAACAAGGACCCTCATCAATATGCATACCGCGAGAACCGATCAACAGAGGACGCCATCTCCTCTGTGGTCCACACTGCTCTCACCCACCTGGATCAGAAGGACTCATACGTGCGCATGCTCTTTGTGGACTTCACATCTGCCTTCAACACCATGATCCCCCAAACTCTGATAGACAAACTATCCACACTTGGACTAAGCCCCTCCATCTGTAACTGGGTACTAGACTTCTTAACAAACAGACCACAGTCCGTGAAGATCCACAACTTCTCCTCCTCCACCATAACCCTCAGCACTGGCTCTCCCCAAGGATGTGTGCTGAGCCCTCTTCTGTTCACTCTGCTCACATATGATTGTACAGCCACACATCCAGGCTGTCATATTGTTAAGTTTGCAGATGATACAGCGGTGGTGGGATGCATCACAAACAATGATGAGTCCAGCTACAGACAGGAGGTGGAACACCTGGAGAGCTGGTGCAAAGAGAATAATCTTCACATGAATGTGAAGAAGACAAAGGAGATGATTGTGGACTTCAGAAGGAACAAACACACCCATGCCCCACTGAACATAGGTGGATCTGCGGTGGAGGTGGTCTCCAGCTACAAATACTTGGGTGTACACTTGAATGATAACCTCAGCTGGAGCAACAACACCACCAGCCTGATCAAGAAAGGTCATCAGAGACTCTACTTCCTCAGACGGCTGAGACGAGCTGGTCTGAGCAGCCCAGTCCTCACCTCCTTCTACAGGTGTGCAGTGGAGAGCATCCTGTGCTCCAGCATCAACGTGTGGCATGGAGGCTGCACAGTTGCAGAGAGGAAAGCTCTACAGAGAGTGGTGAAGGCTGCACAGAAGTCTGTTGGAGTCAGTCTCCCCACCATCACAGACATTTACACCTCCAGATGCAGGAAAAGAGCCACCTGCATCATGAAAGACCTCACTCACCCAGCACACTCACTCTTTGCCCCACTCCCCTCAGGACGGAGGTTGAGGAGCATCAAATGTAGAACCACTAGACTGAGGAACAGCTTCTACCCTGAGGCTGTTAGACTCATGAATAAATAAATAATAAGAATAAACACTGCAAAATATCACATCATGCTGATGCTGATCTGTTTTCTTGTTGCTGTGTTCATCTGTGACCATCTGCTCATACAGACTCATGTTCGTGCTGCTGTTTATAATGATGTTTTTCTACTACATTAGGGCTTAGTGTATTACTAGTTGATGTTTTTCTTAGTTAATTCTAGATGTTATTACTGTTTTTCTCTTGCATTTGTTGTTGGATGTAACTGGGACCCTGTGTACATAATCTCGTTTTCATCACATGTACCACATGCGGTGCAAATGACAATAAAGACTCTCTGACTCTGACTCTCAATTAAAAATCTTCTTGTGTCCTCGGAGTGGCTTATTAGCGTAAGCAGATGATGAAAGGATATTTATTCATCCAAAAGAATTTGTTGAAGCAAAACCATTCATCTCTCTTACCTGGAGAAATTTAATGCACGGACTCGATACAGGTTAAATGATCCAATTCATAACAAAAGTAAATACAGGTGATCCCCAACTTATGAGCGAGTTCCGTTCCTGCGAGGTGCTTGTAAGACGAAATCTCGTATGTCGGAACCCGAAACACGCGTCGCTCGTAAGTCCGGATTTTTGGTCGTAAGTCGGAAAATGTATGCTAGCGCTACTACGAACACTCGTTTTTCAACACAAACGTACATACTAGTTCATAAACATGCTCAGAAACTTGTTTACAAACGGTTAGCTAACACACTTACATCTAAAAACACATACCAGTGCTGTATTTTCTGTATGTTCTGTACAACTTTACTGTTCGTTAGTCAGCTCGTAAGTCCGGAATCTCGTATGTCGATGACGTCGTAAGTCGGGGATCACCTGTAGCTTGTTATGGAAGATAACACAAACTGACTTGTCAAGAATTTAACTAGCATATTCAACAGAAACTGTTGCAAATACAACAAAACGATATTTGTCTGTTCTATTCTCAGTCATCCAGGTAACTTTAAATGTTTGAGCAGACAAAATTCTTTCAATTACTTTTTAAAGATTCGGTTCTGAACGGAGGTGAAACATCTTCAGGAACCAGAAAGAAGGCAGCCTTCTGAACAAACGATCACAAAACAAAATGTAGAAACCCCAAGAATTTTTATTCCCTTTAATAAAATATGCACTCGTGTTGGGTTTTATTCCAGCAACAATTGCTGAATGTTTAATGCGTTAAGCTAAAATAAAACGCTGCACAGAATATCACAGAACTAATTAGCGTACTGGAAACAGGTCAGAGCTATAGGGTATAAAAAGAAACAGACTCCTTCAGAACTCAACAATGGAACAAGTTTAACAACAGAGAATATAATTTGCTAAATAAGTTTGAGAATTTCCTCATCAACGGTATATTTTTAATAGAAGCCTTAAGAATCCAGTGAAATCTTCATATGAAAAACCAATTCAACATGATGACAAAATGGCACAGAACTGAAAGAAACTACACTTGATTTTCTCCTAGTAACAGGTGGTCATTAAACACACCATATTGTTTTTCTCCCCATTTTATTGATGTTATTCATTCACTTAAAATAAACAAAAGAAATAAGCCAAATCCATTACAAAGTAAAACAAGGGTGCAGAAAGAATAAAAAAATCTTATAATATCTGCCCCTTATTTAAAAAATATATAAAATAACTAGACACAAAGCAGGCTTGAACAACCTCCAAAGTGAAAAAAAAATCAGGCATTCTTCACTTTGTACTTTCCTAACAATTTTAACTTTAATCATCTTTTTAAACATATAAAATGTTTTATACATTTTATGGAGATATCACGGTAATTCCACATTTTCTGAATTAAAACTCAGCTCCTTCAGACTAGTTCTAAATGGAGGTTTTACAAACATTTACATTCTCTTCAGGTTATAATGACTCTTTTTAAACTAATTTTAATTGAATATTTGGGGGTAATATTTTTATGAGCTTTAAACGTGACTTGTAAAATACTATATTCAACCAAATCATATTTTTTTTATAATTTCAACTGATGAAATAATATATTTGTTGGGTGACCATAAACACTTCCTACTAATGACTCTAGCTCTTGTTTGTAAAATAAAAACAGGATTTGTAATTGTTTTGCATGCTTTTCCCCAAACTTCAATACAATAGATTAAATATGGAACAATCATTACATTATGCAAAGCTTTGTCATTCAAAAACTCTTTTACTTTATACAGTAATGCAATTGATTTTACTATTTTTATTCTTAAGTAATTTACATGAGATTTCCATGTCAGCTTCTCATCAAAATTTTATTTAACCAACTATGAATTTCAATACAGTACTGTTAATTTAAATGGGACTTTGATCGTTTTATTTCCATTACTAAATGTCATAATTTAATGATAACTTATTTGTATTTTTGCGAATTCTGCCTGTATCATCTCTGACATCCGTTCAATATCTTCACCCAACAAAAAAAAAAAAAAAAGTGGTATCATCTGCAACATATTCAAAAGCCCTGACACATTAACCAGGTCATTCACATACAAAATAAACAACTTTGGTCCCAACACAGAGCCCTGAGGAACTCAAAATTCAGATCTTACACTGCTTATCTGTACAAACTGTCTCCTATTATTCAAATAACCGGACATCCACTGTAGTGCTAATCCTCTAATGTCATATTTATTCAGTTTTTATGTCACTGAATACACTAATGAAATCAAACCATGGACATGCAAGAAAATCATATTTATGAACAGCTCATTCAGGATCCTCGAAAATGTGCTCTGGTTCAAAACTTTCATCCATCCTTTTTCTTTACCTGCCTGTCCATTCGGGGTTGCAGGGAGCTGATGTCTATCTCCAGCAAGAAACCAAGGACACGATTGCATGTCCTACACCAATCAAAAAAATATATATACTGTACTGTATTTGGATCACCTCCCAGCTCTTTCTGAGTGAAGTTTACATGCTCTTTGTGAGCACTTGTTGGTTTTCTCCAGAGAGAAAAGTTATTGTTTGTCTCTAAGCGGCCTGTGATGCAACCTGTCCAAGGTTGATACTGTGACTGGTGAAGATAGACCTGTTTGGTCTGAATCATTGAATAATAAACATGTCAAAAATGTTTTCTTACTGTTGTGATTGGCTTTATCCACAATATTCCTACGCCCCATGACGCTTTGCGCGAAATGTGCACACGACTTCCGGTTGACCGGAAACACCGTTTGTTTACATGCGAGTAATACAGTTGAAGACAGTCCAAACTTTGTTGTTTTAGTTCATTAAAAATGTGGGAACACCACTCGTTTTGTTAAAAGAGGAGGGACAAATAAAAAGAAATAACAGATGTGACCTGATCGCGCTGACATAATTTAAAAATACATAAATAGCGAACGCGTTTGCTCCGGCCTCTCGGCTAAGGTTTATTAGCAGCTATCTCGGCTAAAAATACCGGTCGCGTCTGAGATCTATCGTTTTAAGACAGTAAATCTTCCAAAACTCTCATTAATAAACCCTCCCCGAATAAAAAGATGTTACCTGATCGCGCAGACATAATTTAAAAATACATAAATAGCGAACGCGTTTGCTCCGGCCTCTCGGCTAAGGTTTGTTAGCAGCTATCTCGGCTAAAAGTCACGGTGTTCTGTAACACCGGTCGCGCCTGACATATATCATTTTAAGACAGTAAATCATCCAAAACTCTCATTAATAAACCCTCCCTGAATAAAAAGAAATTACAGATGTTACCTGATCGCGCAGACACAGCCATAGAGAAGGATGCAGGAACACTCTTTCTTTGTTTTGGGTCCGTGTTGAAAACACTGTTGTTTTAGCCAAAGATTTAGCTTGGTCCGGTTGTTGGTGCAGCCGCGAACAGCACAGCAGGTACCTGAACCCCGGTAGGACATTTCAGTAAACGTTCCGTTTAAACAAAAGCTGTGTTTGCTCCGATAAAATGAATGAAAATAACTTTCAAAAACACCCGCGATCCATACTCCGCCTATGGAATACAGGCACTTCCGGTGTCGGACAGGAAGTACAATGCACATTCGCTTCTACAGTGACACCCTCAAGAATACTGTGGATAAGATTCCTGAATTATAGATGAGTGGAGGTAAATTGATGAATTGACCAACTTCTTTAAACAGCTGATATTTACCACAAAAAACAGATATATAAATTGTGCCTCATTACATATTAACAAAATATGTCATTTTGCTGTGCTTCGGTGCAATGACAATTCATTCAACCTTTATTTATACAGGCTAGCCTCGTTGAGCCATGGGGACTCATTTACAAGAGGGACCTGTTTCACTCACACCCAGGGACAATTAGAGTTACCAATCAGCCTAACATGCATGGTTTTGGACTGTGGGAGGAAACCGGAGTACCCGGAGAAAACCCACGCATGCACGGAGAGAACATGCAAACTCCACCCAGAAAGGCCCCCAGACCGGGATTTGAACCGGGGACCTGCTCGCTGAGAGGCCGCAGCTCTACCAGTTGTGCCACTGTGCTGCCATAAATAACAAATAAAAGCAATTTAAAAAAAATAAAGCTGATTCTGATCATGTAGGAAAATGAAGATGCTCAGCAGCTGCTACAAACAGTTCACTACATCATTTTCTTTACCTGCTTCTTTCCAGGTCACGAGTAGCTATATAACCATGAACAGTTTTCCTAATGTGCATTCTCACTTAAAGCTGCTATATGTAACTTTTCTAACAATATATTTTTAACATATTTCTTCACTCTGTCACTAGATTGATGTTAGAGAGGTAATCTCTGAAAAAAACTAAAAAAAAATATTGTCCCCTTGCTTCTCCAGGTGGTAAATAAGCATTTCTAAAAAGAAAAAGTGACCCGCCATTTTCCAGCCAATAAAAACAAAGTTTGTAACCAGCCAATAAAAACCGAGCTTGAATTTGAATCAGCCAATAAAAACAGAGCTTGAATTTGAATTTTAACAGACCACAAGGGGGCAGAGCCATATATGGCTCTGAGGGGGAGGGATCAGAATGCTTTGCTTGTTGAAATTTTCAAGTGCTGATGTTCTACAGAAACTGCAGACTGAACCTTTAACGAATTACAGTCTCCAAAAATACTAGCACTTTGTCTTTAAAAAAATCTCTTAACACCAAGCAATCCCTAATGTCTCATGTGCAAAATTTAGTTATTTAAAAATAACAAATGTTTTTTGGTCAACAATCAATACATAAGTGCGATACACTAAAGGATTTTTGCTATTGTCACAGTAAAATTACAGTTTTTGTTTTCAACTGTTCTCTGTTGTTAAAGCAAAGCGAGTTGTAACAATGGGTTACTGTTATTTTAATGAGACGTTTGAATAAAACACTGCTGTAAAAATAACGTCATTGTCTGTTATTTACTGTACAATTACTTACAGTACAAGAACTATAAGTCTGCAAATAGTGATCAAATCTATCTTTTTGATTTTTAGCTGGAATCGTACTGTGGGTTAAAATAAAACATTAGAACTTACCCAGAATTATTTGTAATGGTCTGATCTCCAGGATGACCTCAGCGCAGCAGTTTGACACTTGAACGCATCACCCGTGTTCAACAACAATGACGTCATTAGAAGCAGTTAAACAGAGGTTCGAGCAGCTGCAGACCTGTTCAACCCTGACATGAAGGAGCAACACCAGCCGTGGTTCTTTGAGCCGCAGAGCTAATTCAAACACGAACAGTTCGGGCTTCCAACAAGAACCAGACCCAGCAATGAGTCCGGTTCCTACGAGTTCTGGCTTCAGAGACACCGAGGAGTGAGGCATTCACTGTCAACAAGCTTACCTTCTTATCGCGTGCACACACCGGCTCGGTCCAGTCGCTGTGCACGGAGATAACCAGCCGAACCAGTTTGGTTCTGCTCGCCAGCGGAAGTCCCGCCTTCCAGCCTGCTGTTGTGGTCAACCAGAACCCGGACCACCTCGGGTCCTCTGTTTGCTGCCTCCTCCTCGCGAGCAGCTGCAGACCTCAGATCTGCTCGAGCTTCAATGACGTAATGTGGACCTGCGACTGGGGGGCGGGGTTACAACACTAACACAGTTTGAAGGCAGTCAAAGAATAGTTCATATCAGAGTCAGAGATTATTTATTGTCATTCGCACCACATGTTTATGCTTATTAAATTTGTTCATTTTTTTTACAAAAGAAACAATACAAGACAATCCCATAAATGATAATGTACAAAATATAAAAAAATGAAAGGTAGCAGAAAGAAGAATAAATCTTATTATATCTGCCCCTTTTTTCCAACAATCAGATTAAACAATAATAATCTTCAACCAACAGTACAAAATGACTAACTCTTTCTAATTTTCTAACTAATACAATACACATTACGCTATTTCATATATTTTTTTTAACACATTCGTTTTGATCATTTTCTTAAATGTAAACATTGACTTGGCATTTTTAACTACATTCTCCAAGCCATTCCATAATCTAATTCCCTGGATTGAGGTAGAACGTCCCTTCAAACTAGTTCTGAATTGTGGTTTTACAAACATCTCTGTCCCCTTAAGATTATAACAACTTTGTCTTTTAACAAAATGCATTTGGATATTTAAAGGTAATGCATTATTTTGAGCCCTATACATAACTGATAAAATATTATAGTCTACCAAATCATGGAACTTCAATAACTTCAGTTGATAAAATAATGTACTTGATGGATGACGGTAATGTTTTCTAGTGATAATTCTTACAGATGCTGGTGAAGATTCTCAGTCGTCCAGGACATGATAAATCAAAAAGGCGTTCAATACAAGATCAACTGGACTTTATTTGTAACAGAAAACGTTTCGACTCCCATCCGGGAGGCTTTCTCAATTCCATGAACAACTGTGAGAAGTTTGGAGTTATAACAGAACCACGCACCATCATATGTAAATTTCAAGCTGAGGTAACACATACATGTAAATTGACAGATCACACCTTAACAGTAGGGGGTTCCCTTGAGGTCTCTGACAGAAGACACAACACTGTATGTAAATTGACAAAAAACAACTCCCAACCAACAAACAGAGGCTTCTCAAAGAAATTTGTTAGTCTAATTTACAGACAAGACACCTCAGTTCCCATCCGGTGTAAAACGTTTCGGAAT
>JBBPBX010064965.1:0-20095 GCA_038048925.1 Garcialebias charrua | reverse complement strand
AAAGTCGCAAAGAGAAAGTAGCGGTTACACTCAAAATACGCGCCGTGTAAACTGGCCCTTATTCTAAAACAAAACTCTTGCAGTGATTTCCTGAGAAAACTGATCAGCTGTTTAGAAAGACACTTCAAATCCAGCACAAATCCAAAATCTAGAAGTTGTTTTCCTTCATGAAATCTAAGAGCACATCTGAATTCACAAAAAGCTGTTTTAATCAACTTTTATCATTTCTGTACTTCATTTTAACTAGCAAACGTTCTGCGATGAAACATTTGGTGCCTTTTTTCAGTAAGTTTTGCACATTTTGACGTGGTGCTTTGTGTTTTAGAAAACAGCTATCCCAGTTGGAGTCTGAGAAAAGAAACCTCGAGCAGTCCAACAGGCATTTGGAAAAAAAATTGGAAGACACCCATGCCTATAAAAAACAAAAAGTCTCTGAACTAAACAGAATCCATGTTGAAACTATAAAGGTCAGTGCACTTTAAAATGTGTCCTTGCATAACAGGCATCTATAACGATTGTTGTAAAGATTATCAGCATGAAAAGACAAAAACCTGTTTTAAATGTATGTTACAGATTCGCACTACGCCTACAAAAGCATACAACCTGCGGACCCGCCTTGTGTCCCACGCCAGTCCAGAACACCTGCCCCACGCCAGTCCAGAACACCTGCCCCACGCCAGTCCAGAACACCTGCCCCACGCCAGTCCAGAACACCTGCCCCACGCCAGTCCAGAACACCTGCCCCACGCCAGTCCAGAACACCTGCCCCACGCCAGTCCAGAACACCTGCCCCACGCCAGTCCAGAACACCTGCCGCACGCCAGTCCAGAACACCTGCCCCACGCCAGTCCAGAACACCTGCCCCACGCCAGTCCAGAACACCTGCCCCACGCCAGTCCAGAACACCTGCCCCACGCCAGTCCAGAACACCTGCCCCACGCCAGTCCAGAACACCTGCCCCACGCCAGTCCAGAACACCTGCCCCACGCCAGTCCAGAACACCTGCCCCACGCCAGTCCAGAACACCTGCCCCACGCCAGTCCAGAACACCTGCCGCACGCCAGTCCAGAACACCTGCCCCACGCCAGTCCAGAACACCTGCCCCACGCCAGTCCAGAACACCTGCCACGCCAGTCCAGAACACCTGCCCCACGCCAGTCCAGAACACCTGCCCCACGCCAGTCCAGAACACCTGTCCACACGCCAGTCCAGAACACCTGTCCAACGCCAGTCCAGAACACCTGTCCAACGCCAGTCCAGAACACCTGTCCAACGCCAGTCCAGAACACCTGTCCAACGCCAGTCCAGAACACCTGAGTAAGAATTGCAATGACGATCTATAAAAGATGGCGGCCCGAAAAAATGTTTATCTAGCTGACGAACATGGCGGTTACAGTGGGAGCGAAGTGCTCGTAGTTTCGCTGGGCCGCTGTGGCGCAGTTTTCAGTTAAAACAGAGGCGGCGGTGCTGCCTTCAGGAACCCCTCTGATTATGGCTCATTTTTGTTATTGTTCGCAACTGCGATTTCTGATTTATCTCAGTGGCGATTTCAGTGAATGCATGAGTAGTAATGTTGTTGTTGTTGTTGTTGTTGTTGTTGTTGTTGTTGTTGTTGTTGTTGTTGTTGTTGTTGTTGTTGTTGTGTGTTTTTTTGTTTTTTTTGAGAAATGATGAAAATTCTTGGTTACAGTTCAGGTGTGCGTCATTTTTTTTTCTCGCATGATTGCCCTTTCCAAACATACATATGTACACAATATAAGTTCCTATTTTCATGAACGCAACATATTGATAAAATTCAAAAAAATTATTTTTCCAATATTATAATGCGCGTTTCCTTTCACACAGTTTCTGTTAAAATGTAATATTACATAGTATTTAAAACTAATTAATATAAAAAGTGCAATAGAAATTAATGTTTGTGATATTTTGGTTTAGGACATTTCTATGTCTCAGACTGTCTTTTTCTCATTTAGATAACATGGACATAGATCATGAAGAGCAAATCACAGAAGAGAATTCTCCAGATTATTCTGAATGTATGACTGGAAAGAAGCTTCCTCCTGGAGGTATCCCAGGCAATGACCTGTCAGATCCTAAGCAGCTGGCAGAGTTTGCACGGTAAGAGTTGATGCTGAGACCAAACGCTGTTTAAAGACTGCCATGTTGTTAAGAGCTGTAATATGGGTGCAGAAGTAGGAGATGTAACACATTGCGTGGTTTTATCAGTCCATTCAGCTCTCCTTCCATGCCATTTTTGTGTTAAGAAGGAATAAAACCCTTAAGTGTGCCTCCCACAAATTATTAGTCACATAGATATTTTTACATCATGCCATGTTTGCAATACAGGGAACCCTCGACTTACGGCACCCCCGACCTACGGCAACCCGGACTTACGAACGTACTGTTTAAAAAAAAAAACTTTTTTTTTTCTTTTTTTAAATAAATGAATACATGTACAGTACTGTACAGTCACCAAGCGATAAGCAAAGTCGCAAAGAGAAAGTAGCGGTTACACTCAAAATACGCGCCGTGTAAACTGGCCCTTATTCTAAAACAAAACTCTTGCAGTGATTTCCTGAGAAAACTGATCAGCTGTTTAGAAAGACACTTCAAATCCAGCACAAATCCAAAATCTAGAAGTTGTTTTCCTTCATGAAATCTAAGAGCACATCTGAATTCACAAAAAGCTGTTTTAATCAACTTTTATCATTTCTGTACTTCATTTTAACTAGCAAACGTTCTGCGATGAAACATTTGGTGCCTTTTTTCAGTAAGTTTTGCACATTTTGACGTGGTGCTTTGTGTTTTAGAAAACAGCTATCCCAGTTGGAGTCTGAGAAAAGAAACCTCGAGCAGTCCAACAGGCATTTGGAAAAAAAATTGGAAGACACCCATGCCTATAAAAAACAAAAAGTCTCTGAACTAAACAGAATCCATGTTGAAACTATAAAGGTCAGTGCACTTTAAAATGTGTCCTTGCATAACAGGCATCTATAACGATTGTTGTAAAGATTATCAGCATGAAAAGACAAAAACCTGTTTTAAATGTATGTTACAGATTCGCACTACGCCTACAAAAGCATACAACCTGCGGACCCGCCTTGTGTCCCACGCCAGTCCAGAACACCTGCCCCACGCCAGTCCAGAACACCTGCCCCACGCCAGTCCAGAACACCTGCCCCACGCCAGTCCAGAACACCTGCCCCACGCCAGTCCAGAACACCTGCCACGCCAGTCCAGAACACCTGCCGCACGCCAGTCCAGAACACCTGCCCCACGCCAGTCCAGAACACCTGCCCCACGCCAGTCCAGAACACCTGCCCCACGCCAGTCCAGAACACCTGTCCCACGCCAGTCCAGAACACCTGCCACGCCAGTCCAGAACACCTGCCCCACGCCAGTCCAGAACACCTGTCCAACGCCAGTCCAGAACACCTGTCCCACGCCAGTCCAGAACACCTGCCCCACGCCAGTCCAGAACACCTGTCCAACGCCAGTCCAGAACACCTGTCCAACGCCAGTCCAGAACACCTGAGTAAGAATTGCAATGACGATCTATAAAAGATGGCGGCCCGAAAAAATGTTTATCTAGCTGACGAACATGGCGGTTACAGTGGGAGCGAAGTGCTCGTAGTTTCGCTGGGCCGCTGTGGCGCAGTTTTCAGTTAAAACAGAGGCGGCGGTGCTGCCTTCAGGAACCCCTCTGATTATGGCTCATTTTTGTTATTGTTCGCAACTGCGATTTCTGATTTATCTCAGTGGCGATTTCAGTGAATGCATGAGTAGTAATGTTGTTGTTGTTGTTGTTGTTGTTGTTGTTGTTGTTGTTGTTGTTGTTGTTGTGTGTTTTTTTGTTTTTTTTGAGAAATGATGAAAATTCTTGGTTACAGTTCAGGTGTGCGTCATTTTTTTTTCTCGCATGATTGCCCTTTCCAAACATACATATGTACACAATATACGTTCCTATTTTCATGAACGCAACATATTGATAAAATTCAAAAAAATTATTTTTCCAATATTATAATGCGCGTTTCCTTTCACACAGTTTCTGTTAAAATGTAATATTACATAGTATTTAAAACTAATTAATATAAAAAGTGCAATAGAAATTAATGTTTGTGATATTTTGGTTTAGGACATTTCTATGTCTCAGACTGTCTTTTTCTCATTTAGATAACATGGACATAGATCATGAAGAGCAAATCACAGAAGAGAATTCTCCAGATTATTCTGAATGTATGACTGGAAAGAAGCTTCCTCCTGGAGGTATCCCAGGCAATGACCTGTCAGATCCTAAGCAGCTGGCAGAGTCTGCACGGTAAGAGTTGATGCTGAGACCAAACGCTGTTTAAAGACTGCCATGTTGTTAAGAGCTGTAATATGGGTGCAGAAGTAGGAGATGTAACACATTGCGTGGTTTTATCAGTCCATTCAGCTCTCCTTCCATGCCATTTTTGTGTTAAGAAGGAATAAAACCCTTAAGTGTGCCTCCCACAAATTATTAGTCACATAGATATTTTTACATCATGCCATGTTTGCAATACAGGGAACCCTCGACTTACGGCACCCCCGACCTACGGCAACCCGGACTTACGAACGTACTGTTTAAAAAAAAAAAATACTTTTTTTTTTCTTTTTTTAAATAAATGAATACATGTACAGTACTGTACAGTCACCAAGCGATAAGCAAAGTCGCAAAGAGAAAGTAGCGGTTACACTCAAAATACGCGCCGTGTAAACTGGCCCTTATTCTAAAACAAAACTCTTGCAGTGATTTCCTGAGAAAACTGATCAGCTGTTTAGAAAGACACTTCAAATCCAGCACAAATCCAAAATCTAGAAGTTGTTTTCCTTCATGAAATCTAAGAGCACATCTGAATTCACAAAAAGCTGTTTAGTCAATTTTTATCATTTCTGTACTTCATTTTAACTAGCAAACGTTCTGCGATGAAACATTTGGTGCCTTTTTTCAGTAAGTTTTGCACATTTTGACGTGGTGCTTTGTGTTTTAGAAAAAAGCTATCCCAGTTGGAGTCTGAGAAAAGACACCTCGAGCAGTCCAACAGGCATTTGGAAACCACCCATGCCTATAAAAAACAAAAAGTCTCTGAACTAAACAGAATCCATGTTGAAACTATAAAGGTCAGTGCACTTTAAAATGTGTCCTTGCATAACAGGCATCTATAACGATTGTTGTAAAGATTATCAGCATGAAAAGACAAAAACCTGTTTTAAATGTATGTTACAGATTCGCACTACGCCTACAAAAGCATACAACCTGCGGACCCGCCTTGTGTCCCACGCCAGTCCAGAACACCTGCCCCACGCCAGTCCAGAACACCTGCCCCACGCCAGTCCAGAACACCTGCCCCACGCCAGTCCAGAACACCTGCCGCACGCCAGTCCAGAACACCTGCCGCACGCCAGTCCAGAACACCTGCCCCACGCCAGTCCAGAACACCTGTCCAACGCCAGTCCAGAACACCTGTCCAACGCCAGTCCAGAACACCTGTCCCACGCCAGTCCAGAACACCTGTCCCACGCCAGTCCAGAACACCTGTCCACGCCAGTCCAGAACACCTGTCCCACGCCAGTCCAGAACACCTGTCCCACGCCAGTCCAGAACACCTGTCCAACGCCAGTCCAGAACACCTGTCCCACGCCAGTCCAGAACACCTGTCCACGCCAGTCCAGAACACCTGTCCACGCCAGTCCAGAACACCTGTCCACGCCAGTCCAGAACACCTGTCCAACGCCAGTCCAGAACACCTGTCCAACGCCAGTCCAGAACACCTGTCCAACGCCAGTCCAGAACACCTGTCCAACGCCAGTCCAGAACACCTGAGTAAGAATTGCAATGACGATCTATAAAAGATGGCGGCCCGAAAAAATGTTTATCTAGCTGACGAACATGGCGGTTACAGTGGGAGCGAAGTGCTCGTAGTTTCGCTGGGCCGCTGTGGCGCAGTTTTCAGTTAAAACAGAGGCGGCGGTGCTGCCTTCAGGAACCCCTCTGATTATGGCTCATTTTTGTTATTGTTCGCAACTGCGATTTCTGATTTATCTCAGTGGCGATTTCAGTGAATGCATGAGTAGTAATGTTGTTGTTGTTGTTGTTGTTGTTGTTGTTGTTGTTGTTGTTGTTGTTGTTGTTGTGTTTTTTTTTTTTTTTTGAGAAATGATGAAAATTCTTGGTTACAGTTCAGGTGTGCGTCATTTTTTTTTCTCGCATGATTGCCCTTTCCAAACATACATATGTACACAATATAAGTTCCTATTTTCATGAACGCAACATATTGATAAAATTCAAAAAAATTATTTTTCCAATATTATAATGCGCGTTTCCTTTCACACAGTTTCTGTTAAAATGTAATATTACATAGTATTTAAAACTAATTAATATAAAAAGTGCAATAGAAATTAATGTTTGTGATATTTTGGTTTAGGACATTTCTATGTCTCAGACTGTCTTTTTCTCATTTAGATAACATGGACATAGATCATGAAGAGCAAATCACAGAAGAGAATTCTCCAGATTATTCTGAATGTATGACTGGAAAGAAGCTTCCTCCTGGAGGTATCCCAGGCAATGACCTGTCAGATCCTAAGCAGCTGGCAGAGTTTGCACGGTAAGAGTTGATGCTGAGACCAAACGCTGTTTAAAGACTGCCATGTTGTTAAGAGCTGTAATATGGGTGCAGAAGTAGGAGATGTAACACATTGCGTGGTTTTATCAGTCCATTCAGCTCTCCTTCCATGCCATTTTTGTGTTAAGAAGGAATAAAACCCTTAAGTGTGCCTCCCACAAATTATTAGTCACATAGATATTTTTACATCATGCCATGTTTGCAATACAGGGAACCCTCGACTTACGGCACCCCCGACCTACGGCAACCCGGACTTACGAACGTACTGTTTAAAAAAAAAAAATACTTTTTTTTTTCTTTTTTTAAATAAATGAATACATGTACAGTACTGTACAGTCACCAAGCGATAAGCAAAGTCGCAAAGAGAAAGTAGCGGTTACACTCAAAATACGCGCCGTGTAAACTGGCCCTTATTCTAAAACAAAACTCTTGCAGTGATTTCCTGAGAAAACTGATCAGCTGTTTAGAAAGACACTTCAAATCCAGCACAAATCCAAAATCTAGAAGTTGTTTTCCTTCATGAAATCTAAGAGCACATCTGAATTCACAAAAAGCTGTTTAGTCAATTTTTATCATTTCTGTACTTCATTTTAACTAGCAAACGTTCTGCGATGAAACATTTGGTGCCTTTTTTCAGTAAGTTTTGCACATTTTGACGTGGTGCTTTGTGTTTTAGAAAAAAGCTATCCCAGTTGGAGTCTGAGAAAAGACACCTCGAGCAGTCCAACAGGCATTTGGAAACCACCCATGCCTATAAAAAACAAAAAGTCTCTGAACTAAACAGAATCCATGTTGAAACTATAAAGGTCAGTGCACTTTAAAATGTGTCCTTGCATAACAGGCATCTATAACGATTGTTGTAAAGATTATCAGCATGAAAAGACAAAAACCTGTTTTAAATGTATGTTACAGATTCGCACTACGCCTACAAAAGCATACAACCTGCGGACCCGCCTTGTGTCCCACGCCAGTCCAGAACACCTGCCCCACGCCAGTCCAGAACACCTGTCCAACGCCAGTCCAGAACACCTGTCCAACGCCAGTCCAGAACACCTGTCCAACGCCAGTCCAGAACACCTGTCCAACGCCAGTCCAGAACACCTGTCCAACGCCAGTCCAGAACACCTGAGTAAGAATTGCAATGACGATCTATAAAAGATGGCGGCCCGAAAAAATGTTTATCTAGCTGACGAACATGGCGGTTACAGTGGGAGCGAAGTGCTCGTAGTTTCGCTGGGCCGCTGTGGCGCAGTTTTCAGTTAAAACAGAGGCGGCGGTGCTGCCTTCAGGAACCCCTCTGATTATGGCTCATTTTTGTTATTGTTCGCAACTGCGATTTCTGATTTATCTCAGTGGCGATTTCAGTGAATGCATGAGTAGTAATGTTGTTGTTGTTGTTGTTGTTGTTGTTGTTGTTGTTGTTGTTGTTGTTGTTGTTGTTGTTGTTGTTGTTGTGTTGTTTTTTTTTTTTTTTGAGAAATGATGAAAATTCTTGGTTACAGTTCAGGTGTGCGTCATTTTTTTTTCTCGCATGATTGCCCTTTCCAAACATACATATGTACACAATATAAGTTCCTATTTTCATGAACGCAACATATTGATAAAATTCAAAAAAATTATTTTTCCAATATTATAATGCGCGTTTCCTTTCACACAGTTTCTGTTAAAATGTAATATTACATAGTATTTAAAACTAATTAATATAAAAAGTGCAATAGAAATTAATGTTTGTGATATTTTGGTTTAGGACATTTCTATGTCTCAGACTGTCTTTTTCTCATTTAGATAACATGGACATAGATCATGAAGAGCAAATCACAGAAGAGAATTCTCCAGATTATTCTGAATGTATGACTGGAAAGAAGCTTCCTCCTGGAGGTATCCCAGGCAATGACCTGTCAGATCCTAAGCAGCTGGCAGAGTTTGCACGGTAAGAGTTGATGCTGAGACCAAACGCTGTTTAAAGACTGCCATGTTGTTAAGAGCTGTAATATGGGTGCAGAAGTAGGAGATGTAACACATTGTGTGGTTTTATCAGTCCATTCAGCTCTCCTTCCATGCCATTTTTGTGTTAAATTAAGAATGGATTAAGTGTGCCTCCCACAAATTATTAGTCACATAGATATTTTTACATCATGCCATGTTTGCAATAAGTACTGAACAAGTTTTTAAATGTCACTACTGTATTTTTATTTGTTCTGCAGAACAAAGCCAAGAAAAAGAAAAGTGGACAATGCGCCCAGAACGATAGCTTGTACTCATAAAGTGAGTGTGATATTTCATTCAGTGCATACAATTTGTAGCCAAAATTTCAGACTGAGTATAGCAAACATGAGTTGGATGAATTGTGCCATTCTTATCAGCACCCTCTTCCTCAGAGTCTGCATGCATACAAGTGATTAATAATTGCAAATAAATCAGCTTTGTTGTGTTTTTCTCCCCTCTTTAAGGGATGCACAAAGATGTACAGGAACAACTCGGCAATGAAAAAACACTTGCCTACGCACGGACCTCGCGTGCACGTCTGTGCAAAATGTGGCAAAGCTTTTGTGAAGAGTTCAAACCTGATAAAACATCAACAAGTGCATACAGGAAAGAAACCTTTCCAGGTGAGTCTTTATCTTAAATGTTTATCATACAGTAACATAATATACATTTCATATTTCACTGCATTAACTGACTCTCTTGTGTTTCCAGTGCACATTTGAGGGATGTGGAAAGCAGTTCTCTTTGGACTTGAACTTGCGCACACACGTGCGTATTCATGGAGATCGCCCGTACGTGTGCTCCTTTGACGGCTGCAATAAAAAGTTTACTCGGTCTAGCCACCTCAAGCCTCACATGCGTATTCACAATGGAGACCGCCCGTACGTGTGCACCTTTGACGGCTGCAATCAAAAGTTTACTCGGTCTGACATCCTCAAGCCTCACATGCGTATTCACAATGGAGACCGCCCGTACGTGTGCTCCTTTGACGGCTGCAATCAAAAGTTTACTCAGTCTAGCCACCTCAAGTCTCACATGCGTATTCACAATGGAGACCGCCCGTACGTGTGCACCTTTGACGGCTGCAATCAAAAGTTTACTCAGTCTAGCCACCTCAAGTCTCACATGCGTATTCACAATGGAGACCGCCCGTACGTGTGCACCTTTGACGGCTGCAATAAAAAGTTTACTCGGTCTGACATCCTCAAGCCTCACATGCGTATTCACAATGGAGACCGCCCGTACGTGTGCTCCTTTGACGGCTGCAATCAAAAGTTTACTCAGTCTAGCCACCTCAAGTCTCACATGCGTATTCACAATGGAGACCGCCCGTACGTGTGCACCTTTGACGGCTGCAATAAAAAGTTTACTCGGTCTGACATCCTCAAGCCTCACATGCGTATTCACAATGGAGACCGCCCGTACGTGTGCTCCTTTGACGGCTGCAATCAAAAGTTTACTCAGTCTAGCCACCTCAAGTCTCACATGCGTATTCA
This sequence comes from Garcialebias charrua, assembly GCA_038048925.1. Taxonomy (NCBI): domain Eukaryota; kingdom Metazoa; phylum Chordata; class Actinopteri; order Cyprinodontiformes; family Rivulidae; genus Garcialebias; species Garcialebias charrua. The sequence goes on along the minus strand of JBBPBX010064965.1, from coordinate 9,966 downwards.
CAATGGAGACCGCCCGTACGTGTGCACCTTTGACGGCTGCAATAAAAAGTTTACTCGGTCTGACATCCTCAAGCGTCACATGCGTATTCACAATGGAGACCGCCCGTACGTGTGCACCTTTGACGGCTGCAATAAAAAGTTTACTCGGTCTAGCCACCTCAAGTCTCACATGCTCAGACATGCCAAAGCCAAAAACAGCCAGTGAGTTATCTGTGGATGAATCAGGCGAAACGCGAGACAAACGCCTGAGCCATGGGACTCTCTGTTCTTTGACAGTCTCGTGTTCTTTGGCCTGCTTTGTTGTGATGAGCCCCTGTGTTTTGCCTCTAAAAAAAAGATTCAAACTGGGAAAACAAAATTGTAAAGTTTTTGAGAACACAAGAAAGTTCAAGCAAGGAACTGACTTCTTTTGACCCGGCCTTCACCTGATGGTGTAACCTGGAGGGATCATTTTTAAAGTTTCATCTCATGAAGATATTTATTCACAATCCCTGCACCTAAAAAAAAAAACTTATTGATACATTAACAAAACTACTTTTTTCTTTTTTTCTTTGCAATCACAGTCAAATGTACATGCTTTTGCAGCAACTTTTCAATTTTATAACTTTGCCTAAGTGTGCATATTGTACACGGATTTATTTGAGTGTCGTCTTATGCATTAGGACTGTTTTGTTGGTTTTCCTGGAAAAGGTTAACTGTTTTATTGTTTTTTTTACTTCCCCTTTTTTCTCCTCAATAGGACTTTTGAGGAGGGGACACAGAATCATGTGCATTGTTTTATTGCCCTTTCACTAGTGATCAACCATCCATCCATCCATCCATTTTCTTCCGCTTATCCGGGGTCGGGTCGCTGGGGTAGCAGCCTAAGTAGGGAGGCCCAGACTTCCCTCTCCCCAGCCACTTGGAGCAGCTCCTCTGGGGGAATCCCAAGGCGTTCCCAGGCCAGCCGAGAAACATAGTCCCTCCAGCGCGGTTGATGGTTGATATTTTGATCAACCATCAAAATATTTTTTCCTGTTACTGTACACCACAAATACATGGGATTTGTCTTCTCACGTAGACGCATCCTTTTTTTTGTTGTAATCAGCTCTTTGAGTGTCAGTATCATTAACAGACAAATCTTTGGGCTGTACTAAATGTATCCAACTTTCTTATCCATCCATCCATCTTCTTACGCTTATCCGGGGTCGGGTCGGGGGGGTAGCAGCCTAAGTAGGGAGGCCCAGACTTCCCTCTCCCCAGCCACTTGGAGCAGCTCCTCCGGGGGAATCCCAAGGCGTTCCCAGGCCAGCCGAGAAACATAGTCCCTCCAGCGTGTCCTGGGTCTTCCTCTGGGTCTCCTCCCGGTGGGACATGCCCGGAACACCTCACCAGGGAGGCGTCCAGGAGGCATCCTAACCAGATGCCCGAGCCACCTCAACTGGCTCCTCTCGATGTGGAGAAGCAGCGGCTCTACTCCGAGTCCCTCCCGGATGACTGAGCTTCTCACCCTATCTCTAAGGGACTAAATGTAGTGAAAAATAAAGCAACTCAGGTTAGCACAATTGTGACTTATTTTTTCCTGTAATGTGAAATGTATATATAAATGTACCAGCTTCAATTTTAACAGTGAAACCCTATTGTTGTATTTGTACAACTGATAGTTGTCATTGGCAGGTATGAGATGACATCCAGGTATGAGATGACATCCAGTTGACGACAATAGGATTTTGTTGAAGTGCAAAGTGGATATCAGAAGAATTTGCAATGGAAATTAGGTTAACTTGCTGGTCACTGTTTGAACTGTGAAGTAATAAATAACATTGTTTGAAAAATAAAGGATCGAGAGAAATCCCATTCTGTTTTTTTTTTGCATACACATTGGACTCCGTTTTGCATCTTAGTGAACTGATTGTTGTTAATAAACCACAGAAAAAGCAGCCACTCAGAACTTATTTTAGGCTATTCCAACAGATGTAAAACTGCATTTTTTAAATATTAGCCACTTAAGGCCACAAAATATAGTAAAATAAGCCAGTTAAACCACATTTGTTCCTGTTTATTTAAACCATGAGTGACATTAGAACTGCATGTGGGTTTAACTAAAGTTGATCTTGGCTCATCCCTGCCGAGACAAATGTTACACGGGAGATGAAGGCCCGAATTGTGACTCGGAGGATGTGACTAAAGCCAACTGGTAGACTGCAAATAATGCTAGATAGTCTGGGCTAGGGCTTACAAATGCCCAGGTACACCGGGCAAAAACAGAAGTGGTGTATGTTTATGTTTATTAAATTTGTTCATTTTTTTACAAAAGAAACAATACAAGGCAATCTCATAATGATAGTGTACAAAATGTAAAAAAATGAAAGGTGGCAGAAAGAAGAATAAATCTTATTATATCTGCCCCTTATCTCCAACAATCAGATTAAACAACAGTAGTCAAACCATGTAAACAATAATAATCTTCAACCAACTTTTTCCAACAATCAGGTTAAACAATAATATTCTTCAACCAACAGTACAAAATGACTAACTCTTTCTAATTTTCTAACTAATACTAATACAGTACAAAATGACTAACTCTTTCTAGTTTTCTAACTAATACTAATACAGTACAAAATGACTAACACTTTCTAATTTTCTAACTAATGCAATACACATTACGTTATTTCACATATATTTTTTTAACATATTTGTTTTGATCATTTTTTTAAATGTAAACATTGACTTGGCATTTTTAACTACATTCTCCAAGCCATTCCATAATCTAATTCCCTGAATTGAGGTAGAACGTCCCTTCAAACTGGTTCTGAATTGTGGTTTTACAAACAACTCTGTTCCCTTAAGATTATAACAACTTTGTCTTTTAACAAAGTGCATTTGGATATTTAAAGGTAATGCATTATTTTGAGCTCTATACATAACTGATAAAATATTATAGTCTACCAAATCATGGAACTTCAGTAATTTTAGTTGATAAAATAATGTACTTGATGGATGACGGTAATGCTTTCTAGTGATAATTCTTACAGCTCTTTTCTGTAATACAAAAATAGGCTTTGTGATTGTTTTACACGCATTCCCCCAAACATCAATACAATAGATTAAGTGTGGAACAATGATTGTGTTATACAACAAATACAGAGCCTTATCATTCAATAGGTCTCTGACTTTGTACAGTACTGCTATCGATTTAGCTATTTTTATTCTTACAGAATTTATGTGTTGTTTCCATGTCAGTTTGTCATCAATGATAACACCCAAAAACTTCACCTCACTCACTCTACAAATCTCAACATCCTCAATTTTGAGTGGAACATCAACAGTTTTCTTTCTATTACCGAATATCATGTAATTAGTTTTCTCTAGATTTAATGATAATTTATTTATTTTAAACCAAGTTTGTATCTTTACAAATTCTGTCTTTATCAATTCTAACATTTGTTCTATATCTTCACCTGAACAGTGTATCAGTCTTTTGCAGACACGTGACATTTTGCACTCACGGTCGCCATGTTGGGTGTATACCGGTTCATTTAAACAGAGGAAGTCCATGCCTTAGCTGCTACCTCGTAAGGATCAATGTTGTTAATTGAAACTAACTTCACTATGTAACGTTCTCTGGCTTCAAGGTTGAGTTTCTCTCGATAAGGATCATTTTTATATTTAGTTTGCATTTTGCTTATGTTATTGTTCTGTATCGCACTGTGTTTAACATGGACTTCCTCTGTTTAAATGAACCGGTATACACCCAACATGTTTATGTTTATTAAATTTGTTCATTTTTTTTTTCAAAAGAAACAATACAAGACAATCTCATAAATGATAGTGTACAAAATGTAAAAAAAATGAAAGGTAGCAGAAAGAAGAATAAATCTTATTATATCTGCCCCTTACTTCCAACAATCAGATTAAACAACAATAATCAACCATGTAAACAATAATAATCTTCAACCAACTTTTTTCAACAATCAGATTAAACAATAATAATCTTCAACCAACAGTACAAAATGACTAACTCTTTCTAATTTTCTAACTAATACAATACACATTACGCTATTTCATATATATTTTTTAACACATTTGTTTTGATCATTTTTTAAATGTAAACATTGACTTGGCATTTTTAACTACATTCTCCAAGCCATTCCATAATCTAATTCCCTGGATTGAGGTAGAACGTCCCTTCAAACTGGTTCTGAATTGTGGTTTTACAAACAACTCTGTCCCCTTAAGATTATAACAACTTTGTCTTTTAACAAAGTGCATTTGGATATTTAAAGGTAATGCATTATTTTGAGCTCTATACATAACTGATAAAATATTATAGTCTACCAAATCATGGAACTTCAATAACTTTAGTTGATAAAATAATGTACTTGATGGATGACGGTAATGCTTTCTAGTGATAATTCTTACAGCTCTTTTCTGTAATACAAAAATAGGCTTTGTGATTGTTTTACACGCATTCCCCCAAACATCAATACAATAGATTAAGTGTGGAACAATGATTGTGTTATACAACAAATACAGAGCTTTATCATTCAATAGGTCTCTGACTTTGTACAGTACTGCTATCGATTTAGCTATTTTTATTCTTACAGAATTTATGTGTTGTTTCCATGTCAGTTTGTCATCAATGATAACACCCAAAAACTTCACCTCACTCACTCTACAAATCTCAACATCCTCAATTTTGAGTGGAACATCAACAGTTTTCTTTTTATTACCGAATATCATGTAATTAGTTTTTTCTAGATTTAATGATAATTTATTTATTTTAAACCAAGTTTGTATCTTGACAAATTCTGTCTTTATCAATTCCAACATTTGTTCTATATCTTCACCTAAACAGAAAAAAGTGGTATCATCAGCAAAAAGTACACATTTAAGGAGTCCTGACACATTTACCAAGTCATTCACATATAAAATAAAAAGCTTTGGTCCAAGTACAGAGCCTTGGGGAACTCCACATGTGATATTACAGAGGTCAGATCTTACATCATTTATTTGTACAAATTGTTTCCTATCTTTTAAGTAGCTAGATACCCACTGTAATGCTGGTCCTCTAATACCATATTTGTTCAGTTTTTCAAGGAGAATGGTGTGATCAATAGTATCGAATGCTTTTTTTAAATCAACAAAAATACTGATACAATATTGTTTTTGATCGACAGCAGTAGTTATTTGTTCCATTAATTCCATGAGAGCCATTGATGTAGAGTTTTTTGATCTAAACCCATACTGACTGTTGCTTAGAATATTTCTTTTATCTATAAATTGGTCTGTTTACAAATAGTTTTTCAAGAATTTTTGAAAACTGTGGTAACAAGGATATAGGTCTATAATTGTTGAGTGTGTAGGAGGTGGTGAAGAGACGACACAGGAGACGGGATATAGTTCTTCACTTTTAATCAACTCCTACTAAACTGGCGGGAAAACCACCCAACACCGCCTTATATACCAACACAACATCCGGTCCTCTGGACCTTTCACAATAAAAGCATCCTGTAACACATTCGGTCCACTGGGTGTGAGTAGAGCCCCCTAGTGGTCCACCACACACGCCCCCCCAGAACACCCAGTAAGGTCCATCACTAGTCCCGCATTTTAGGTTTGATTAAACGACCAGAACGGCTGAACCTGGGCCCTGCAGAACCAGTCTGATGAAGCGGAGGGCTCCGAGGAGGGCCTGCAGAAGATTCGGGCTCCAATGGACGTTGAGAGTCTCTGGCAGGGGGACAGCAGTCCGTTAACAATGTGGATGGAGGTCTGCCCCTGCGAGGAGCCTGGGCCGTAACAACCTGATCATCTGACATAACATGAGCTGGTTTAAGCCTATCGATACAGACAGTCTCAGTACGACCCCCTAAATCTAAAAGGAAATGTTTTGGACCTGGTTGAAGAACCCGAAACGGTCCATCATACAAAGGCTGTAGTGGTGTCCTGTGTGCATTGTGTTTGACAAAAACAAATTTAGAGGACTCCAGACTCTTAGGGACAAATGACTGCGGTAAACAATGGTGTACCGGGCCGGGGACACGAAAAGGGGCCTCCTGAGGTGAAAAATGGAGCAACGGTGGAGCAAACTGTGGTGAGGGTACCTCAGGTAAAAACTCACCGGGGACGCGCACAGGTTGACCGAAAACCAGTTCAGCCGGGGAAGAGCTCAGGTCCTCTTTGGTTGCGGTACGTAAACCCAACAAAACCCAGGGAAGACGGTCAATCCAGTTGTCACCGGTCAATGCAGCACGCAGTGCAGCTTTCAATGATCTGTGAAACCGTTCACACAAACCATTAGCTTGGGGGTTGTAAGCGGTGGTCCTGTGAACGTTAGTCCCCAGACTCTTGGCCATGGTAGACCAAAGTTCAGAAACAAACTGCGGGCCCCGGTCTGATGTAATGTCTGAAGGGGGGCCGAAACGCGCCACCCAGGTAGACAAAAATGCCCGGGCCACCACTGCAGATGTCGTGGATGTCAAAGGAACCACCTCAGGCCACCTGGTGGTCCGGTCTATCATAGTCAGCAGATGAGTAAAACCTTGTGATGGAGGCAGAGGGCCCACCAGGTCTACGTGCACATGATCAAACCGCCGACCTGGGATGGAGAAGGGTTCCAAAGGTGCTTTGGTGTGCCTGTTAACCTTAGCGCGCTGGCATGGGACACACGCTGCTGCCCACTCCTTAACTGCTTTACGCAGACCGGGCCAAACAAACTTTGAACTGACCAGTTTCACCGAGGCTCTAACACCTGGATGAGAAAGGGAATGTAAGGAGTCAAAAACGCGGCGTCGCCATGAAACTGGAACCAGGGGGCGGGGCCTGCCAGTAGAAACATCACAGAGCAGGAGGGGACCTCCGTCATTCACCTGCCGTTCCTCCAACTCGAGGCCCGTGGGCCCGGACTGGAGCTCGAGTATTTCTGCGTCGCTACGTTGGTCCGCAGCCATAGCAGAAAAATCGATGCCAACGTGTACGGGAGAGATCAGCACCCGGGAGAGACAGTCGGCCACCACGTTGGATTTTCCAGCCACATGCTGAATGTCTGTAGTAAATTCAGACACCGCTGCGAGGTGGCGTTGCTGGCGAGCAGACCAGGGGTCAGAAATTTTTGACATCGCAAACACCAAGGGTTTGTGGTCAACATATGCAGTGAACCGGCGGCCCTCCAGGAAAAACCTGAAATGGCGTGTGGCCAGGTAAAGCGCCAGCAACTCTCTGTCAAAAACACTGTATTTCAGCTCATTGTCCCGCAGCGTACGGCTGAAAAATGCAAGCGGCTGCCAAACCCCGGAAACCTGCTGTTCTAACACAGCCCCCACCGCAACATCAGATGCGTCAGTTGTTAAAGTTATTTGCGCCTCTGGGGATGGATGGGCTAAAAGGGCAGCAGTGGCCAGTGCAGCTTTAGCATCACCAAATGCCTGTAGTTGTTCTGGTGTCCAGTCCACGCTATCATTGGGCTTTTTCTTTTTCTGCGCTCCATAGAGCGGACGCAGCAGTTGTGCTGCCCTGGGGAGGAAACGGTTATAGAAGTTAACCATTCCCAAAAATTCTTGTAGCGCTTTAACAGACTGGGGCTGTGGGAAATCTGACACCGCCTGCACTTTGTTTGGTAACGGGACGGCACCACTTGCAGAAATGCGGTGGCCCAAAAAGTCAATGACTGGCAGCCCAAACTGGCATTTCGCTGTATTTACAATCAGGCCATGTGCTGCCAGGCGCTGAAAAACCTCACGGAGGTGGGACAAGTGCTGCTCAGCCGAGCTGCTAGCCACCAGGACGTCATCCAGGTACACAAATACGAAGGACAGACCCCTTAGGACTGAATCCATCAACCGCTGAAATGTTTGTGCTGCACCTTTAAGACCAAAAGGCATGCGCAAAAACTCAAAAAGGCCGAAAGGCGTGATAACAGCGGTCTTAGGGACATCCTCCACATGCACAGGAACCTGGTGGTACCCCCGTACTAAATCTACTTTAGAAAAAATGGAGGTCCCAGCCAGGTGCACTGAAAAATCCTGGATGTGGGGGATGGGATAACGATCGTTCTCTGTGATGTTATTAAGGCGGCGGAAATCCCCACATGGACGCCATTTGCCATCTGCCTTGGGCACCATGTGGAGGGGGGAGGCCCACGGACTGTTTGAGCGCTGCACGATGCCTAAACGCTCCATGTTAGCAAACTCTTCCTGTGCTATTGCTAGCTTAGTAGCATCGAGGCGGCGTGCACGTGCGAACACCGGGGGGCCCGTTGTGGGAATATAATGTTCGACCCCATGTTTTGTGTTTGTGTTTGCAAAATCAGGAACAGTCAGCGAGGGGAATTCAGACAATAAACGCTGAAACACATTACCCGAAGCTAAAAAGTTAGCATGCATTAAAGGCCCAGCTCCTCGCGTCTCACAAGGCAGTGACGAAAAAGACACAGCGTCGATCAAACGTCTGTTAGCTAAATCAACCAGGAGCCCGTGAGCACAAAGAAAATCAGCCCCTAAAATAGGGACTGAGCTAGCAGCTACCACAAAGTTCCACTGGAAGTCCCGTTCATGGAAACGAACAGTCACCAACCTTTCGCCAAACGTCTTGATGGGATAGCCGTTAGCCGCGGTTAGCTGCGGCCCGCAGCCTTCTGCTAACCTGTCGGAGCCAGTCGGGGGAACGAGGCTCTTCTGCGAGCCGGAGTCCACCAGGAACCGCCTCCCCGACCTCGAGTCTTCAATGAAAAGCAGCCTTTCCTTGTCGCCAACGGCCGCGACTGCTAGCGGGCGCTGGCGCTGTCGTTTCCCTGCGGCTTGAAACTGCACGGTGGGACGCACCGTCGTGCTTTGGCGCCAAAACGCTGGTGGAAGAAACAAAAGGCAGCTCCTGACCGCCTGCGGGCGACGCTACGACCACTGGCTCGTCCGGCGCTGAGGGCGATGCTTGAAGCTCGGGCGCCGCTGGAGATCCGGGGACCCCCGCTTGGACCGCGAACGTCCTCGCAGCCAGCAGGATGCGGTCGGCTTCGCGGGCCAGCGAGCGGTAATCCTTCTGCTGCAGAAACGGGGAGTTGGCCAAGGCAGTGCGCACTGGAGCCGGGAGCCGTCGGAGGAAGAGGTGGGGAAAGAGAAACTCAGTCAGCTGAACCCCTCAACGACAACATTCCTTCCATGAGCTCAAGAGCTGTGCCATCGCCCAAATCGGAGAGGGAAAACAGTTTCTCGGCGCGCTCCGCGTCCGAGAGCGTGTAACGCAGCAGAAGGAGCTCCTTGAGGGCGTCGTATTTTCCTTGTGCAGGAGGGTCTTCGAGCAAGCTCATTACACGCTGGGTGGACAATGGGTCCAGTGAAGCGACCACATGGTGGTATTTGGTGTCGTCTGCAGAGATCCCGCGAAGAGCGAACTGTGATTCGACGTGGGCAAACCACGACCGAGGTGCGTGCAGCCAGAAGTCCGGGATTTTAACGGCCACCGCAAAAGCGATCGGGGCCGCCGGTGGAGGTTCCACAGCAGCGGACAGCTGAAGAGAGCTGGCTTGACCTTCGGATGTCGTCATTTCAATTCACAAGGGTCACCAGTGTAGGAGGTGGTGAAGAGACGACACAGGAGACGGGATACAGTTCTTCACTTTTAATCAACTCCTACTAAACTGGCGGGAAAACCACCCAACACCGCCTTATATACCAACACAACATCCGGTCCTCTGGACCTTTCACAATAAAAGCATCCTGTAACACATTCAGTCCACTGGGTGTGAGTAGAGCCCCCTAGTGGTCCACCACAGTATACTGTATACTGTATACTGTACAGTATATACATACACTGTGTGTTATACTGTACAGTATATACAGTATAACCCTTTATTTATCCAGGTAGTCTCATTGAGCCACGAGAACTTGTTTTCAAGAGAGACCTGTTTTAGGGAGCAGATGGTGGGGGTTTAGGGCCTTGCTCAGGGGCCCAGAGTGGGGCGAATGAGGGTGTAGGTAGGTGTGGATGTTT
>JBBPBX010064964.1:0-20095 GCA_038048925.1 Garcialebias charrua | reverse complement strand
CTGGAAAATTAACCATTGATTAAGACTGTATGTATATTGTACTTCTTCACTGCAAATATTTTAAGAAAATTGCAATAAAAAATAAAAATAAAAAAATCAACACGTATCCATAGCAACACGAGGGAGTAACACCCTCGATCACGTCTACACGAATGTAGGCGCGTGCACAGCGAAGCCACGCCCACCGCTCGGGGGTTCTGATCATTTATCACTCCTCTTGGTCCCAGCACAACTCCGCCCACTAAGACGTTGTAAACCAGAACAAAAGGAAGTAAAAATTTGGCTCCAGGACAGCACCCCCATGCTGAGAGACTGCTTTGAAAAAACGGATTGGTCTGTCTTCAGGGAGGCAGCTACTGATGGAAGCTCAGTGGATCTGGAACTTTATGCATCCTCAGTCCTGGGTTATATTAGCACATGCTCTGAAAATGTATCCATAAAAAATATGTTAAATCTTACCCCAACACAAAACCCTGGTTAAACAAAGAGGTTCGCACCCTGCTGGCAGCCAGGAACACTGCCTTCAAGTCTGGAGACTCAGAGGAGCTGAGAAAGACCAGGAAAGAGCTGGTTGCTGGCATTAAGAGGGCCAAGGCCACATATGCACAGAGGATCGAGGGACAGTTCACCTCACAAGGCCCACGGAGCATGTGGAAGGGCATCAAATTCATAACTGATTATAAAAGCAGGAGCAAACAGTGCCCCAAAGACCCATCTCTGCCTGATGCCCTCAACAAGTTTTATGCATGGTTTGAAGACCCAAACAGACCACCCAGCACCAGACTCAACTCATCACCAGAGGAAGAGCATCTCAGCGTGACCGTAGCAGAAGTAAGGAGTAGTCTCAGAAGGATCAACCCTCATAAAGCAACCGGACCGGACAACATCCTCGGGAAAGTTCTGAAGGAATGTGCGGACCAGCTCTGTGAGGTGCTGGCTGACATCTTCAACACCTCACTTGCTCTGGAAACAGTCCCCACCTGCCTGAAGACCGCCACCATCCTCCCAGTCCCAAAGAGCTCCACAGTGACTGGTCTGAACGACTATCGGCCGGTGGCCCTCACCCCGATAGTCGCTAAATGTTTTGAAAAACTGGTCATGACTCACATCAAAACAACCGTCAACATCAACGAGGACCCTCATCAGTATGCATACCATGAGAACCGGAGGACGCCATCTCCTCTGTGGTCCACACTGCTCTCACCCACCTGGATCAGAAAGACTCCTACGTCCGTATGCTCTTTGTGGACTTCACATCTGCCTTCAACACCATGATCCTCCAAACTCTGATGGACAAACTATCCACACTTGGACTAAGCCCCTCTATTTGTAACTGGGTACTAGACTTTTTAACAAACAGACCTCAGTCAATGAGGATCCACAACTTCTCCTCCTCCACCATTACCCTCAGCACTGGCTCTCCTCAAGGATGTGTGTTGAGCCCCCTTCTGTTCACTCTGCTCACATATGATTGTGCAGCTACCCAACCAGGTTGTCATATTGTAAAGTTTGCAGATGATACAGCTGTGGTGGGATGCATCACAAACAATGATGAGTCCAGCTACAGGCAGGAGGTGGAACACCTGGAGAGCTGGTGCAAAGAGAATAATCTTCACATGAATGTGAAGAAGACAAAGGAGATGATTGTGGACTTCAGAAGGAACAAACACACCCACACCCCACTGAACATACACAGGAAAATTAGGAGAGTAATTTTTTCGTAGTAAACATTATTTTCATCTAAAAGATAAATTTTTACACATTATAGAGGGAAATTGTTTCAATTGGTCAATAGAGTCGGTGCAAAAAAACTGAGCAAATCATATCGGAGTGAAACAAGAACACGCCCACTGAATTTCCTTAAGTTTCGTTTCTTCCACCACCTTTAAGTTTCGTTTCTTCCACCATCAGTGGACAGTGAGGAGACATTTAGCTTTGAGTCAGGTAAGTCCCCAGATGGTTCGTAGATAAATTGTACGTGGGGTTTTATGATTTTTAAAATTATTTAGACTTATTATCTCTTGTGGAAAGATGATGTGCTGCTGTTTGGCCGTGGGAGCAAAGAGGGGTGCAACATGGTTGGCTAACTAGTGTGTGCTAGTTAGCCACTAGCTAACTATTAGCTAACTAGTGTGTGCTTCAGCTAACTTAATTTAGCCGTTTACAACAACGTAAGCATCAGTTTTGTACATTCTACGTCTATTTTTCTATTTTCACAAGTCAAGGCTGTCGCTATTTTTAAACTGAGGAATGGAGTTTAACAGAGGAGCTAGCTGTATAATCGAAGCATGTAGCCATTGTTCTGCTAAATGGCGCGGGAGGCCTAGTACTTTTCTTTACTGTAGAGCAGCGTATCATTGTTGTACAATGCTACGTCCATTTTTTATTTTCACAAGTCAAGGCTGTCGCTATTTTTAAACTGAGGAACGGAGTTTAAAAGATTAGCTAGCTGTACACTCGAAGCAGGTGGATGCTAGTAACTTTTCTTTATTGTAGAGCAGCGCTAAAAGCAGGATTAAACTTGTGCTTTGTATGCAAACTGTGTAAGTTGTCAGTAAAACATTTTTGATTGACTATTTTGTCCATAAACCCCGTTTACATCGAGTTGTATGGAGCTGATATATATATATATTTTTTTCGTTTTAGTTGTGGTAATTGAGTAAATTCAAGTAAAGAGCCCATAAGGATAGTTGTTAGCCACCCAGTGCTTCTTCCCCATGATGGATTCAACCGTTTATCTTAAATTTTATTCACTTTGATAAGTATGTTTATATGATAAATGAAAAATATATTATTTTTATGTACTGTAGGTTGCAAGCTGTGCGTGTGAAATACAGAGATCGACAGAAATAAATCTGTTTTGAAGGCCAACCAACTGCCTGCAATTATTGGGTTCGTTTCTGTCCTGTCTGAAAATCCTGTTTCTGTCCTGTCTGAAAATCCTGACAATATTATCTAAAAAATACAATTGACAATATTACTTTTTCTTCCAGGATGGGACAGTGACATATTATTTTGATCCTTGTGCACCTCCTGCCACGTCACCTCATGGCCGCAAGAGACCAGGAAAACTCAGCCAGAAAAGCCAGTGAACAGCTTGTGAAGTTTGTAAAGGTAAGGTTACAGTAAAGGGAACATATATGTTGATCAAAACTACCGTATTTCCGGCCTATAAGTCGAGTTTTTTTTAAAACAAATTTTCATGTCCTGCGACTTATACGGCGAAGCAACATATTTAGGGATGTTTTCACATATTTTTAGACCAATTTTTGGCAGAGATATGACAGTTTCCATTCATTCTGATGAAAAAAATGGAACAGTACCACTTTCAGCCGCTAGGGTCCACTGACCGTTCCCAGCTCATGTGTCGGACAGCAGACTAATCTGGTCGGACTCACTCTGTCACAGCACGGCCTCCTGCTCTCTGGAGCTCTGAACTACTGTTACCTCAGTGTTAGTTAGCAAAATAGCTCAAGAACCACTAGACGGATTTTGATGAAACTTACAGAAAGTAATCACTAGATGGGCATTTACAACTGATTAGCTTTTGGAGATGTTTGAGCTAAAATTTATTTAGAATTTATTTTCCGTTTGGAAAACCGTCAAGCGAAACAATTTAAATCCAGCTGATTTCACCATTGCGTGAATTCATTAAGGAAAGGTTAAGCTCAGAAACACTTTTACTATAATGTCAGCAAACAAATGTATTTTTTAGGTGTTAATCTTGTTAAATTTTAAAGAAATGAAGCGTATCCGCTCGCTGCGCGTGCATGCTTCGCGGCACCGACGTAGCGAAACTATTTTTAAAAATTCAGCTGATTTGACCATTACTGTACGTGCATTTATTAAGGAAAAGTTCAGCTCAGACACATCTTTGCGATAATTTTCAGCAAACAAAATTGTTTTTAAGTGTTAAAATTGTTAAAGCCCTACCGTGCACGCTCCTGTGGCCATTTGCAGTGACGCGTGACATACGCAACGCGTCAGCGGTTACGCATAATAGATGCGACGTATATTGAGGTGCGAAACGTTTATGGATTTTTCCACTTTATTGACTATAATTGGACTAATGCGACATATAGGGCTGAAAGTACGGTATGTCCAATAAAGTGGAAAAATCCATAAACGTGTCACACCTCCGTATACATTGCATCTATTATGCGTCACCGCTGACGCGTCGCGTATGTCACGCATCACTGCAAATGGCCACAGGAGCGTGCACGGTAGGACTTTAACAAGATTAACTCTTAAAAACAATTATTTGTTTGCTGAAAATTATAGCAAAGATGTGTCTGAGCTGAACTTTTCCTTAATAAATGCACGTAATGGTCAAATAAGCTGAATTAAAAAAAAATAAGTTTTGCAACGTCGGTGCTGCGAAGCGTGCATGCGCAACGAGCGGATACGCTTCATTTCTTTAAAATTTAACAAGATAAACACCTAAAAAATATATTTGTTTGCTGACATTATAGTAAGTGTTTCTGAGCTTAACCTTTCCTTAATGAATTCACGCAATGGTCAAATCTGCTGGATTTAAATTGTTTCGTTTTGACGCTTTTCCAAACGGTCGCGCACCCTGCGAAAATAAATTATAAATAAATCAGATTTTTGCTCAAACATCTCCTACAGCTAATCAGTTGTAAATGTCCATCTAGTGAGTACTTTCTGTAAGTTTAATCAAAATCTGTCTTGTGGTTCATGAGCTATTTGTTCATGAGCTATTTTGCTAACAGTCAAACTGAGGTAAAAGTAGTTCAGAGCTTCAGAGAGCAGGAGGCCGTGCTGCGACAGAGTGAGTCCGACCAGATGACGCCAAATTTACACTACATGCGTTCCGGCTCAGCCCCGCTCCGGTCCGACCTCCGCAGCAAATACGCACCCATTATAATCGATGACAGAATTTACACTGGCTCCGCACTGCGGCGGTGAGCTGCGCCGAGCGGACGGCAGTCCGTTAAAATTAGAAATATTTCTATTTCTGCCGGACGCCGGAGCTGTGCCGGAGTCAACTTTTGAAGATTACGTCGCACCAACAGGAAAAGGAACGAGCACAACTTCCGTATTTACAAAATAAAATCACCACGGGCGGACTAATCCTAGCTCTATACGGATTTATTTGTACAAAAATGCTGTCAAACTATCATTTATGACTACGCCTACAAACGCAATACAAGAAATAAATAAAGTATTTTATTCTGAAATGTAATACATCACTTCCTGTTGCTCAAACCATGTCCTGTTGCTCATTTACGAGAGAAGATCAAGGCAGCAGTCTCTACTGTTGTTCTCCTTCTTCCACCGAATGAATTGTTTTGTTCTGACTTAATTATTTATCACTTGATTTATCGCGCAATCTCGCAATTCCCGTGCATGTGTCTCGGAGCGGCGCATCCAGGCGGACCGGAGCGGAGGTAGTGAAAACAGGACTCGCTGCGACCTGCGGAGCGGGGCGGAGCCGGACCGCATGTAGTGTAAATTTGGCGTGAGTCTTCAGTCGGACACATGAGCTGGGAACGGTCGGTGGACCCTAGCGGCTGAAAGTGGTACTGCTACATTTTTTTTTCGTCAGAATGAATGGAAACGGTCAAATCTGAGCCAAAAATTGGTCTAAAAATATGGTAAAAAATCCATAAATATGTCTCTTCGCCCCATAAGTCGCAGGACATGAAAATTAGTTTTTTTTTTAACTGCCACATATAGGGCGGAGCGACTTAAAGGGCGGAAAGTAAGTTATCTATTCTTCACTTTTTATTTATTTGTTTGTATTTCTTGTGAAGTTGGTTTTAAATTTAATTTCAAGTGACATTAAAGAGGTCTTCAAAATTAATTTGCCTTATCTATAAGAACCCCGTCTCCTTAGAAACCCAAGACTATCCATCCATCCATCCATTTTCTTCCGCTTATCCTTGGTCGGGTCGCGGGGGTAGCAGCCTAAGTAGGGAGGCCCAGACTTCCCTCTCCCCAGCCACTTGGAGCAGCTCCTCTGGGGGAATCCCAAGGCGTTCCCAGGCCAGCCGAGAAACATAGTCCCTCCAGCGTGTCCTGGGTCTTCCTCTGGGTCTCCTCCCGGTGGGACATGCCCGGAACACCTCACCAGGGAGGCGTCCAGGAGGCATCCTAACCAGATGCCCGAGCCACCTCAACTGGCTCCTCTCGATGTGGAGAAGCAGCGGCTCTACTCCGAGTCCCTCCCGGATGACTGAGCTTCTCACCCTATCTCTAAGGGAGAGTCCAGACACCCTGCGGAGAAAACTCATTTCAGCCGCTTGTATCCGAGATCTTGTTCTTTCGGTCACAACCCAAAGCTCATGACCATAGATGAGGGTGGGAACGTAGATCGATCGGTAAATTGAGAGCTTTGCCTTTTGACTCAGCTCTCTCTTCACCACGACAGACCGGTACAGCGCCCGCTTCACTGCGGACGCTGCACCTATCCGCCTATCGATCTCACGCTCCAGTTTTCCCTCATTCGTGAACAAGATCCCGAGATACTTAAACTCCTCCACTTGGGTAAGGACCCAAGACTAATCACGTTTTAATTCTTATCTGTTTTTGCCGCAGACGGGAACCAGCATCCAAGGGAACCTTGATGGCATCGCAGTAAGCTGTCAACCATACCTGCTTGCAGTAAGGACTCAGAGGAGCGTATAAGGACTCAGAGGAGCGTATAAGGACTCAGAGGAGCGTATAAGGACTCAGAGGAGCGTGATTCACAAGTACTTCAGATGGGAACCAGCATCCAGGGGAACCTTGATGGCATCGCATAAAGCTGTCAACCATACCTGCTTGCAGTAAGGACTCAGAGGAGCGTAATTCACAAGTACTGTACTGTACTTCCTTGTGATTGACAAACCTGCCATACCTTGCAAATCACTTGCCTTTTTTGATGAACTTTTTAAAGCTCACTTTGTGTTCAGCACTTCATATGACCATGATCTGGTCAATGTGTACAGCTTTCTGCAGACCGCCATTTACGAGATAGATGTTGAGACAACCAAAGTGAATCCTAGGGTTACAGATTTGAGGGCTCAGATGCTGCGTTAGTGGTTTTGCTACGATTGTTTCAATATGCAGTTGAGTTGGAATGTTCTGTTTCATTTGTAAGAAGTACCAGACAAATGCTAATTCTCTGACCAAGCACTTAAAGTGATCCATGGACTTTGCTCTGGTAAGACACTTCGTCTTAAATGTGGTCAGGCAGGTTGTGCTCAAGTTTATGGCACATTTTCTGGGTTCAGAAAGCATCTCAATAAAGCACATGAGAGGGCTGTGAGATAGTAGAGACTTTTCAGTTACCAATCAACACCAGGTATTAAATGTTAAATGGGCCAAACACCATGGAAATATGTATCGTGATTTAGTTGTTTGTAAATAAGTTTATTGTGAAATGCCAGTTTTCCATAAGATCTACAATGTTGTGAAAGATGAGAGGTTACTGTTTGTTACATTTGCACTGCAAACAGTGTGTCTGAGCATTTCAGTGCTTTTCAAGTTTTGTGTAAAGGAGACGGACCTCGTGTTATTTACGTAGAAGAGCTTTTCTGTTCCAGAGCTTTTGATTTACAGGTGTCATACAGGCACTTTGAGATTTTTATAGCACTTTGAGATTTTTATTAATGAAAAGTGCATTATAAATGGAATTCATTATTATTATATTATTATGAAGATGCAAATGTTTATATTGTTCCATTCCTGTGAACAATAAAAATGGCTGAAATACTGATTTCTGGTCTATTCATTGTACTCTTACAAACTTAGCAGTGTATAATAGCTGTAAAACAATAGCATTGTGAGTGAAATAAAGCTAAATTTGGTTCTATTTTACAATTTAATGTTTAAATGCACAATATGGAATACATTTCAATTAAATTAGGAATAAAATTTTATACTATTAAGAGCACAGTTTGACACTATATGGAATAAATTTTAATTCTATTTTGTGTAAAATTCCTTTTCAGTCAGAGTAAAAGTTATCTCTACTTAGAAGAAAATGTAATTCTATGTAGAATAAATTATATTCCACTTGGAGTAAAAATACTGCAGAGTATTTTTTCTTTTAATCAACTTTGAGTAAAAATACGGTAGAGTAATTTTACTTTTAATCAACTTGGAGTAAAAAGACGGTAGAGTAATTTATTTTTTAATCAACTTGGAGTAAAGTCTCTTGGCATTGATTAAAATTTTTGCACTAAATAGAGCAGATTTTACTCTGTAATTTCAACTCTTCCATGAGAGTAAATTTTACTCTATTTAGACTGGGACCAAATGTTGTATTTTTTAGAGTAAAATTTTATTCAAATTGAGTAAATTTTACTCTGGAAATTTTCCTGTGGGCTGTTCCCAGAGTGCTGTATCAAGGCAACTCAGTGGGAAGTCTGTGGGAAGGGAAAAGTGTGGCAGAAAATGCTGCACAATGAGAAGAGGTGACCGGACCCTGAAGAAGATTGTAGAGAAGGGCCGATTCCAGACCTTGGGGGACCTACAGAAGCAGTGGACTAAGTCTGGAGGAAAACTGGGGAGAAGGAAATGCCCAAATGCCAGAAATCCAGTGTCAAGTACCCACAGTCAGTGATGGTCTGGGGTGCCATGTCAGCTGCTGGTGTTGGTCCACTGTGTTTTATCAAGGGCAGGGTCAATGCAGCTAGCAAGCAGGAGATTTTGGAGCACTTCATGCTTCCATCTGCTGAAAAGCTTTATGGAGATGAAGATCTCATTTTTCAGCACGACCTGGCACCTGCTCACAGTGCCAAAACCACTGGTAAATGGTTTATTGACCATGGTATTACTGTGCTCAATTAGCCTGCCAACTCTCCTGACCTGAACCCCATAGAGAATCTGTGAGATACTGTGAAGAGAAAGTTGAGAGACGCAAGACCCAACACTCTGGATGAGCTTAAGGCTGCTATCGAAGCATCCTGGACCTCCATAACACCTCAGCAGTGCCACAGGCTGATTGCCTCCATGCCACACCGCATTGAAGCAGTAATTTCAGCAAAAGGATTCCCAACCAAGTATTGAGTGCATAACTGAACATAATTATTTGAAAGTTGACTTTTTTTGTATTAAAAACACTTTTCTTTTATTGATCGGATGAAATATGCTAATTTTTTTGGGAAAGGAATTTTGGGTTTTCATGAGCTGTATGCCAAAATCATCAGTATGAAAACAAAAGACCTGAAATATTTCAGTTGGTGTGCAATGAAGCTAAAATATATGAAAGTTTCATTTTAACCATTACATTAAGGAAAATAATGACCTTTATCACAATATGCTAATTTTTTAAGAAGGACCTGTATTTATGGTTCCCTTATCAGTCAGTCCACTGCGGTGCAACATATGATATGGGAATTGCGCCCCCGCGCGGTTCACCTGAAGCCTTACAATCACGCCTTTTAAGGCAAGTGAGCGTCTGCGTCACCAGGGGGCCCGCCCCCCTGGTATAAAAGACGGTGACGCCTCACATTTGGTCTCTATTTGCACTTCACATCGCTTCACACCTGAACTTCGCAGGACACCGTCTCGAGTGACTGAACCGCCCGACCAAGAGATGGGCGCGCTCCCTACCGAGGGCGTCACTGAATACGTCCCTGCGAGCACTTTGTTTAGCAACCACTAACTAAGTGTCGTCAACGTTTTTTAGCATCGGCTAAATGTCCATCTCTGCTGTTTCGTCGCCCAGTTTAGCAGGACGCTAACTGCGCCACGTGCCTACCTGTTAGCTAATGGAGCTAAAAGCTAGCCCACATAAACAGCACAGCGAGAAAATTTTCTGACGAACCTTGTTTAGCTTTCGCTAACTGGCTTCCACTCGACGAACCCTATTAAGCTTTCGCTGACTGGCTTCCATTCTAAGAACCCCGTTTAGCATTCGCTAACTGGCTTGCACTCCACGCTTTTTCTCGACGATGGCTCCCGAGAAAAGCAAAAGGAAATCGAAGAACTCCAACAAGGCCAGCAGCAGACCATCGAGCCCTGGCTCTTGGCTTTGCCCCCGCGCATGTGGCTACTTCATTTTGTCGTCGGACACACAAGACGCCTGCCCGATATGCCTGGGAATGGTCCACGCCAAGACAGCTTTGGAATCCCTTGAGTCATGCTCTCACTGCAGCCAGCTGCGCGAGACAATTCGACGGAGGCGCATGGACTTCGTGGCCAAGGCCATGGGCAGTTCCACCGCGGCAAGGGACCCGCTCCTCTCAGAGACTCTCACGCCTAAAGCGGAGCTGGAAGAGGAGGAGATGGAGGACAGCGGAGCGTTAAGCTGGGGCGACAGAATGGATCTTCACAACCCGACGGGGACAACACAAGGACAGACTTTGACTCGAGGGACTTGCTGCAAGCTGACGAGCTGTCGCTTACCGCCTCGGGAGAGCTGTCGGACGAAGAGGCGGACAACGGCGAGGACGGAGACGTTGAGGACTTCTCCCAAGGAACCGCGACAGTACAAGCGGAGTCGGATGGGTCCACTCCTGCTTTGTTCGAGCTGTGCCGCAGAGCTGCAGAGACACTGAAGGTAACTTGGCCAGAACCCCTACCTCGACAACAGTTAACGAGGTTGGTGGGGAACTACTTTTTCGCCAAGCAACAGGCTGCTGTGAGACACAGGATGCCTGTCTTTCCTGACTTTTTGACGGAGCTAACACGCTCGTGGTCAGAACCAAAAGCGCCTTTAACTCTGCCTCAAGCCCAGTTCCTGGATATCGAGGGCATGGAGCCAGCTGGCCTGGCCCACATCCCGCAGATGGATGAGACTTTGGCCGTACACTTGGCCCCAAGGACGTCGAGCTCGAAGCCCAAGCTGCCCAGCAAGACATGCCGTGTGTCAGCTCTCCAACTTGAAAAGAGCTACCGCGCTCAAGGCCTTGCGGCTCGCGCCCTCAACACCGCCTCGATGCTGCAAGCTTATCAAGCTGAGAAGCTGCAGGAACTGCAGCAGACCACTTCAAAGAAAAAGGCGGCTGAGATCTTGGAAGAAGCACGTAGAGCAACAGACCATCCTCCGCCTTACCGGAACAGCAGCCATCCCCCAAGGGAAGTCTATGGCTGAAACGGTGATTGCACAACGCCAATTATGGCTGACATTGACTGATCTCCCTGAGAGCCAGCGTTCCTCCTTCCTCCACCACGCCATAGAGCCATCAGGCCTGTTTGGCGGTGCCCTGGAGAGGATCCAGAGCAGATGTGATCAGAGGAGAAAACAGGAGGAGGCCCTGCGTGAGGGCATGCCGAGAAAACATTCTCACAGCCCAGAGACTCGAGCAACCAAAGAGGCTCTCAGCAGCAGCGCCACAATTCTCTCACACGTCGCCTAGCTCAGAAGAGGCCGACGCTTGAGGTTGAGCAGAGGTCAAAACCCGCCTCAGAAATTTAATAACAATAAAAAAAGAAAGGAAGATGGAATCAGTAAATATATCGTTAGATGCTCAAAAGGCGTTTGACAAGAGTGTCCTGGAAAATTTTAATTCATACTTTGAAAAGCTTTGGATTCGGACCACATTTTGTTGATTGGGTGCTGAATTATGAGTGTTTGGTATTAAATGTTTACTGACTAACTTTATCAATTTTATGCTAAAAGTTAATGCATCTGGGCATCTGGTTAGGATGCCTCCTGGACGCCTCCCTGGTGAGGTGTTCCGGGCATGTCCCACCGGGAGGAGGCCCAGAGGAAGACCCAGGACACGCTGGAGGGACTATGTTTCTCGGCTGGCCTGGGAACGCCTTGGGATTCCCCTGGAGGAGCTGCTCCAAGTGGCTGGGGAGAGGGAAGTCTGGGCCTCCTTACTTAGGCTGCTACCCCCGCGACCCGACCCCGGATAAGCGGGAAAAAATGGATGGATGGATGGAGTTAATGCTTTTTGCAACATACACGATCCCTGGAGTAAATATTTTAGTTTAGTGTCAAGAAACCATTTGCAATTAGGTTTGATCAAGCACAAGAGTTATGTGAAAAAAAACCTAAGCTCGTTTCGTTCACATGACCTTGTAGCTTTTTTGGTAAGAGATGAAACAGAAAGCTTTTGGCGGTGCTTAGCACCACTCTGAAAAACAAGTTTGAGTGAAGTCATCACACGCACCCCACAAGGTATAAAATGAAAGCGTGATCAGATGAACATTTGGAAGTCTACCGTGGGTTTGATCCAACGCCCGGTGTGCATTGATGACTATCTCTCGTCGAACAGTTGCGGCTTCCCCTGTTCAGTGTCAAGGTGAGGAAGATAACTGTAATTTGTTACACGTCAATGCTTTGAGTTTGTGTGTTATTTGCTGTTTAATTTCTGTGGCGGGGTTACGGACACATTTCTCTAGCAGGAAAAACAGTTTGTATGTGTTTTCACTTTTTTCTTTTCCTGTCACAGTTTTCTTTAATAAATGACGTTATTTTTAAGAGAGTCTGTATTTGTTTTCATCTAAACAGTTGTGCCTATCCTTCACGAACTTGACAAATGATTTAAAATATGATAAAACATTAAACATTTGGGTTGATTTGAAATATCATAAAACATTTTTGGCGACGAGGATGGGATTGAGATGAAGGAATGCACCACTCTTTGGAAGAAAAAAAGGAAAGGTGTGAAGCTCTGTTTTTGTGTTACGGGTATGAAGTCCCGGTTTTGTTCCTGCCAGTGTGCAGAGGTGAAGTGAGAGCTGATAAGAGGTGTGATTTCCCGTCAGCAATTTATGTCGTGTCTTGTCCAGCGTTTAGGGGACGCCTTAAGCTACTGATCGATTCTTTGAGTGCTGAAGAGAATCAGAAGATGCAAACAGGAATTGTTTATGTATAGCTTGCTGTACACGTAGCTAGGAAACAGTAACAAGTATTTTGTCAGGGTGAAAAAACCCTTGTTATTGTTCAGTAGTTTTATAATAACAGATAGGAATGAAGATTTTGTGCCAGGGTGGGAAAACCCTTGATCAGTAGTTTTGTAAGAGCAGAAGGAAAGAAGATTTTGCTGGGGTTAGAAGGAAAAAAACCTTGTGATAAGTCTGGTGATTTATTTTTTGAAAGCTCAGTTGAACAAAAAAAGGAGCAAGCGCTTTCCTGTGTGTCTGTACAGCCGCGTGTGGAAAATTACATGAGGAAACACATTGCAGAGATAGCGGCTAGCAGTTTGAAAAAGAAGAGCAACGGAGCTCGCTGAATTAGAACCGTGGGAGGAATTCCTGCAGGCCAGAAAGTTGGAGGTTGTCCAGAAGTTTGAAGTGTATTTGTTAAAGGACTTCAAAGGTACATGTGTGCACCTAAGAAAAATAACAGAGAGAACGAAAGTGGTTGAGTGACTGAGGGGAAAAAAAAGTCTGCGAGTTTTTGTTGCAACTTGAAGGAAAGCGTATGTTTGGAGCAAGAAGGCGCAGGGTGTGCACATGCGAGTGTGTTTTAGGTGCTGAGTTGATCAGCTGTAGTGATAGGGAAAAAGAGAGAAAGAGCGTGTGACGAGAATGATGAGGGAGGAGGTGTGCGTAGCAGCGTATTGTGTGTCTCATCTGTCATGAGTAATGTGTGTTAGCTCCGCGCACACACAGCAGCAGCCCTGCTCCCTCTGTCCGGTTGTGTGTGTGAGCAGCAGCGGGGTGTGACAGCCCCCGTCTCATCTGTTATGTGTAAAAGGTGTGCGCGTGTGTGCTACGTATCTTCCGTTGTCATGAGTGAAAATGTAAAAAGACGAAGGTCAAATGTGTTATGCGTGGAATGTTGAGCTGAAAAGAGGAAAAGAGAGGTGCAGAACTATTTGTGTTGAAGGAACGGAGGTCAGGAGACGGTCCTTGTTTGATGGTTTTTTTATGCAGCGTCTGCCTTATTTCCAAAACAGAGAGGAGACGGCAGCTTTGAGAGAACAGAGAGAGAGAGGAGCTATGACTAACAGAGAGGAAAAAGATAAGGAAAGAAAAAAAACACAGAAAGTCACTGCTGTGTTTTGAGCTTATTAAAAAAAATTAAAAAAGAGGGTTTCCAAGTTTTTCCCCCTCCTCCTCCAAGTTTAAAGAATGAACCTTTTATCTAAAAAGATGACATCCCTGTCATTCTATCTCAAGCTTTTGATTTTTTCTACAGCTTGGTGTCTTGTCGTTTGTCTGCTGGGACAACGGAGGTGGGCCCAGAGGACTACGTGACCAACTCCAGAGAGAGGCGCCTGAGGGTGGTGGTGCTTGTGTCGTGTGCTGGGTCATCACTTCATCGGTGCAACACTGCTGGGTGTTCGAAGCACCTGAGGATGGGTGTTCATGTTGATCTGTGTCACTGTTCTGCTGGTGACCTCACCTCTTCAATGACGAGACGTGTCCTGAGGAGGACAGTTAGGGTCTTTGCCACAAACTGAACCGTGTTGTGAAAACAGGATGTCTTCAAACGTCCTGCAGAAGGTGTCCAACAAATGTGACATTCCAGTACTCGACCTTATTGCAACTTTAAGGTCTGCCTAGAAGATATGAATAAAGAGACGGCTAAAAGAAGTGCTTGCCAATCTTTCACGTGCTTCGAATAAAACTACATGTAAAGTTGCAGGTGTTACATGTAACAGTGTTTTAAGTGTTAGCTGTTCCAGAGGGTGGAGCCACGGAGGACTTTCGTGAGTGGGGAACATTTCTGATGTTCATTGATTTATTTTATTTTATTTTGTTTTACCTGAAGTGATGAAATATGATATGATGAAATATGATTAGTTTTCGAGACTAAATGATGATAAGTACAAATAAATCTCACCTAATGTGTAGACAGCTTATAAAGGAGCTGCAAACAGGTCAATGTTTTAACCAGAGACAGAGTGTTGTGTGACTGGACAGTAAAGAGTATGAATGTGTTGTACACTCATGGGAGCGGAGATGACAAGACTTATTGATTAACTAATTACTGTTTGTTCTCTCCTTTGACCCCTTTTGATGCACAATGAACGGGTCCAGGGTGCCAGAACAAATAGATTGAGTTTCATAAGTCTGCCTATCCAATTTCAGGGTGTTCACATGTATTGAGCAGGGAAAGGTATTTTACATGCAACTAGAGCGTGCGCTCTCAGGACATGATTACCTGCAGTGTTCCGTCAGTGAGGACTGAACTTGGAAAAAGGGCCTTCTCCTACTCCGCTCCTGCTTCATGGAATATCTTACAAAAAGATCTGAAGCTCTCGACCTTGACTTCTCTAAATGGTTTTCAGAATCTGTTGGAATCCTGGCAAAAACCAATGCAGATTTGTTCCTGTCTTTGATTTTATACGTCTACCTTATAATGTTCTGCTAATTTTTTGATACTTTGTTAAAAAAAAAAAAAAAAATTCTCTCTTTTTGTTTTCTATTGTTTATTGTTTGTTTGTTTATTGTTTATTGTTTAAGGAAATTATACCATTGCTGTTCATTGTTCTTTTGTTTTAGTAGGTCGCTTTCGTAAATGAGCCCATGAGGTTCAAAAGATTTACCTGACTAAATAAAGGTTGAATGAAAAAATAACTATGCAGTGTCCCTCCTTTACTTATTTTTTAGTGCTTTGCTTTGTGTAACTTGAGTTTTATTGAACCGAGTAAAGGATCATATGTGTAGATTGATCTATAACACTGCCTTAGAATGAAGATTAAACTTATAGTGTGACTGGTAAATGTCCCATGAGGTGATAGGAGAAAAAAATTCAAAATTAGACAGTAAATAGCGGATGGCATGAATTATGAGTGTTTGGTATTAAATGTTTACTGACTAACTTTATCAATTTTATGCTAAGAGTTAATGCTTTTTGCAACACACACGATCCCTGGAGTAAATATTTTAGTTTAGTGTCAAGAAACTATTTGCAATTAGGTTTGATCAAGCACAAGAGTTATGTGAAAAAAACTAAGCTCATTTCGTTCACATGACCTTGTAGCTTTTTTTGGTAAGAGATGAAACAGAAATCTTTTGGCGGTGCCTAGCACCACTCTGAAAACCAAGTTTGAGTGAAGTCATCACACGCACCCCACAAGGTAATAAAATGAAAGAGTGATCAGATGAACATTTGGAAGTCTACCATGGGTTTGATCCAACGCCCGGTGTGCATTGATTACTATCTCTCGTCGAACAGTTGCGGATTCCCCTGTTCAGTGTCAAGGTGAGGAAGATAACTGTAATTTGTTACACGTCAATGCTTTGAGTTTGTGTGTTATTTGCTGTTTAATTTCTGTGGCGGGGTTACTAACACATTTCTCTAGCAGGAAAAACAGTTTGTATGTGTTTTCACTTTTTTCTTTTCCTGTCACAGTTTTCTTTAATAAATGACATTATTTTTAAGGGAGTCTGTGTTTGTTTTCATCTAAACAGCTGTGCCTATCCTTCACGAACTTGACAAATGATTTAAAATATGATAAAACATTAAACATTTGGGTTGATTTGAAATATCATAAAACAGGTGCAAACACTTTACTCTTCTCCACAGGTAGCAGTCAAAGTTAATGGCTTTAGGTTTGATAGATTCCCACTAGAACGAGGGTGTAGACAGGGGTGCTCGCTTTCACATCTTCTGTTCGCCATTAGTATTGAACCGTTAGCCCAAATCATTAGAGATGATTTTAATATTAAAGGGATAGAAATCAACAAAGATCTACACAAGATATCATTATATGCCGATGATGTATTACTGTACCTTACGGAACCCACATCAACAATTCCTTATCTAAAAGAGATCATCTATAAATATGGATTTTACTCAGGCTACAAAATTAATGTAGAAAAAACGGAAGCTATGGATGTAAATGGTACAATTTCAGAGGGTACAAAATTACAGTGTGGATTCAAATGGGCCAAGAACGGTATTAAATATCTGGGTATTCATATACCTTCTTCTCTAGATGACCTTTATGAGGTAAATTATAGCAAACTACTTCGAGCTATTAAAAATGATTTGGAGAGGTGGGATACACTTCCTATCTCTATGTTGGGCCGAGTTGAAAGTATACACATGAATGTTTTACCAAGACTACTCTATTTATTCCAGATGCTGCCTGTGGAGATTCCCAAACCTACCTTTGACACCTTAGATAAAATGTTAACTGGATTTATATGGCAAAAAAAGCGCCCAAGGATCAGATTAAAAACCCTACAGTTACCTAAATCCAAGGAGGGTCTCAAAATTCCAAACTTAAAATAGTATTATTGGGCTGCACAACTTAAACCCTTACTAGTTTGACTACAGAATAGTACAGGTTCTCGATGGATGGAAATAGAGGAAAGTATGTGCTCAGTACCACTGCAAGCACTACCTTTCTTAGATGCACCTGCAAAGAAAATGTCAATTTGGACTAAAAACACTCTCAAAATCTGGAACAAAATACAATCAGGGTTTAAGTTTTTAAAACAGATATCACTTCTATCAAGTATAGGATTTATGAAGATGTTTACACCAAATCATTTAGATTCTTGGTTTAAAAATTGGTCTAATTATGGACTAACATATATCCATCAATTAATTAGAGAGGGAAATTTTAAAACATTTGAGCAGTTGAAGAGTGAATTTGGTCTCCCTAAGACGGATTTCTATTGATACTTACAACTTAGAGCCTTTGTGATGTCACACAATAACTGGATCAATCTTCATGAACATACTCATAGAAAATTTCCTTTCCACCTCCCATTTCTGTCTAAAGTGCTGGAAAAAGCAGTTGCTGCTCAGCTGCAGGACCACCTACTGCAACACTCGCTGTATGAGAAGTTCCAGTCTGGATTCAGAGCAGCTCACAGTACTGAGACTGCACTGCTGAGAGTTACAAATGATGTCCTCATGGCTGCTGACACTGGTTCTCCCTCCATCCTTGTCCTCCTTGACCTCACTGCAGCTTTCGACACTGTGGACCATAGTATCCTCCTCCACCGTCTTCATGTGGAGGTCGGTCTCTGTGACACTGTCCTGGACTGGTTCAGATCTTTCCTCTCCGATAGGCTGGAATGTGTTAGTCTTGGCAACGCCACTTCCCAGACAGTCGGTGTCTCCTGTGGTGTCCCCCAAGGTTAAGTGCTGGGGCCCCTGCTGTTTTCCCTTTACATGCTACCTTTAGGTCAAATTATTAATCAGTTCAACATTTCTTTTCACTGTTATGCCGATGATACACAGCTTTATATCAGGACTGGAGCATCCTCATCATCCCCATCTCCATCTTCACTCACTGCCCTCTCTACCTGCCTGGAGGAAATAAGGGCATGGATGAATCAGAACTTTCTTCAATTAAACTGCTCCAAGACTGAGGCCATACTGATTGGCACCCCTCACCGGATACAAACATCAACTTTAACAACAATCTCCTTCTCTGGACAAGACATCCCCCTCTCCACCTCTGTTACAAATCTTGGAATAAAAATGGACTCTCATCTTACATTTGAAAATCACATTAAGCATCTGTTTAAAACCTGCTTCTTCCATCTTCGAAACATCTCCAGACTTCGCCCATCTCTGACTTTTTCTGATGCTGAGAAACTCGTCCATGCCTTTGTCTCCTCCAGGCTCGACTACTGCAACTCCCTGTTTATTGGAATCCCTGGCAAAAATCTTCAGAAGCTTCAATATATTCAAAACAGTGCAGCAAGGATTTTATTGAAAGCTCGTAAATTTGAACATATTACACCCATCCTCCATAACCTCCATTGGCTTCCTGTCACCTACAGAATTCAATACAAAACTGCTCTCATTACCCACCAATGCTTACACGGAACTTCACCTGACTATCTAAAGGATATTCTTGCACCATATTCATCCACCCGGTCTCTACGATCACAGAACAGTAATCTACTTCACATTCCACAAACGAAATTAAGGACCATGGGAGACCGGGCATTCAGTGTGGCTGCCCCCGCCTATGGAACTCCCTCCCTGACTACCTGAGAGCTCCACAGTCACTGGTTGACTTCAAAAACGGCTTAAAGACTTTTCTTTTTAAGCAAGCCTATTCTGCCTCCACATGATTTTATCTTTGATCTTGGTTGATATTATTATTGATTTTACTTGATTTTATCACTTGTTTTATTTATTTATTTATTTTTTAAGCAGGCCTATTCTGCATCCACATGATTCTGTCTTTAATCTTAGTTGATATCATTATTGATCTTACTGGATTTTATCACTTGTTTTATTTGTTGTAGCACTTTGAGATTTTTATTAATGAAAAGTGCAGTATAAATTTAATTTATTATTATTATTATTATTATTATTATTATTATTATTATGGACATACAAAAGGTAAAGGTAAATAAAAATAAAATAATTAGTAAAATATATGAAGTGTTTCTATCTATGAGTATGTCTGATACCACAAATATTAAGCAGAAATGGGAGACGGAGTTGCAGGAACCAATAAGGGGAGACACTTGGGAAGAAATGTGCACTGAAGCACATCTGGCCACAAATTCTAATACATGGAGAGAATTTAAATGGAAAGTAATAATTCACTTTTTTAGAACACCAGCAATAACAAGTAAAATGGCCCTAACAAATCCCAGCTCTTGCTGGAGAAATTGTGGGATGTTGAACGCAAATCATATGCACATCTTTTGGTCTTGTCCCAAACTAAATTTATTCTGGGAGGAGATTTTTGAAGCCCTCAAAGTAATTTTTAGGAAAAGTATTCCAAAATCTCCCATAGTGGCAATATTTGGAGAAATACCTGATGGAATACACAGGAAGGGTGAAAAATATCTCTTAAATATTTTGCTCACAGCAGCTTTGAAATGTATAACTATTAATAGATGAAACTAGAGCCTCCTACATATAACATATGGATACAAAAAATCTGGGACATTTACTTGATGGAAGAAATCACATACTCATTAAGGCTTCAAAAAACAATTTTTAATATAAGATGGAGCCCTGTTTTACCATTACTGATTCAGTGACACACTTATAGGATCGCCTTCTTGTATTTAGTGGTTTATGCTGTGATTTTTTTGGATCTATCTGAAGTGTTATTATGCTTGGGAATGTGTGGAATGTTTTACCTTTGAGGGGATTTTTTTCTGTTTTTTTCTTCACCTTATTAGTTTTTTTATTATATATTTATTTTTTCTTGTTTCTTTTTATTTATTATGTTCATTCTGTTGATATTACTAATCATTGCTAGAACATAGCTTGTCTCATTTTCGCTCATCAAGTAAAAGATTT
>JBBPBX010064963.1:5461-20095 GCA_038048925.1 Garcialebias charrua | reverse complement strand
ATTTTCTACATTGTATTTTTTTCCAAGGCTGAATACTACATAAACATACCTACTGTGCAGTTTATATTAAATAGACAAATAATGCAGGTTCATTTCACATATTTATTTTAACATATAATTTAACATATAATTGATTTTAATAAAATAAATGTGGTTAGGACAGATTAAGCGGCCGTGGGGCAGCCGTGGCGTAGTGGTAATGGCAGTCATCCCCAATCGGAAGGTTGGAGGTTCGAATCCTGGTTCCCCATGTGTCGTTGTGTCCCCGGGCAAGACACTTAACCCCGAGTTGCTCCCGGTAGGACTGGATGGCGCCTTGCATGGGTCTGCCGCTACCGGTGTATGAATGTGTGTATGAATGGGTGGATGGTTGGTATTGTAAAGAGCTTTGGGGCCCCTCATAGGGGGCTGGAAAACGCTACATAAATAAGCTCCATTTACTATAAACATATTTTTCTACGTTTGGGACAAGGGGAAAAAATATAGTAAAAAAGGCAAGAAAGTTAATTCTCAATAGTCCAGGTATCAAATCCGCTCATTCTCAATCAGTTCATCTGGACAGTTTCTTTTTAGCAGAAACGTTTCACCCTCACTCCAGAGGGCTTCCTCAGTCAGAGTAGTCCAAAGCAGTGAAACGTTTCTGCTAAAAAGAAACTGTCCAGATGAACTGATTGAGAATGAGCGGATTTGATACCTGGACTATTGAGAATTAACTTTCTTGTCTTGAACCACTTTGGACATGTCTGCCTGCCTGGGAGGAGTCGACGAGGGACACGCCCCCAGAAACCATCTTGGCTACAGCAAACTGGTTGGTCCACATAAGTTGCTTACTTGGTGGGTTAACTTCAGTGTGCTTTGGACTACTCTGACTGAGGAAGCCCTCTGGAGTGAGGGTGAAACGTTTCTGCTAAAAAGAAACTGTCCAGATGAACTGATTGAGAATGAGCGGATAGTAAAAAAGGGATCCTTCGCACTCCTTCCCACACCTTCCCACACCTTTGCACTCCTTCGCACTCCTTCCCACATCTTCCCACATCTTCCCACTCCTTGGCACTCCTTCGCACTCCTTAGTTATTAGTTATTTAGTACACAAAGAATGGGATTAACAATAACATTTTTATGGGTACCAGCACACATTGGGATAAAAGGAAATGAGACAGCAGATAAGATGGCAAAGAAGGCAACTCAAACTCAGATCAACTTCACAGTAAAAACAAGTAAATCAGAGGCAAAAAGTATCATTAAACAAAGACTGAAGAAAGAATGGCAGAAAAGATGGGATGAAGAAAGTAAAGGAAGATGGTTTTATGGGATCAAAATGACAGTAGGTGAAACACGAACTGGAAGAAGGAGCAGAAAGGAGGAAAGATTAATAACAAGACTAAGATTTGAACACACAGGACTTAATTATTCATTATTTCAAATAAAGAAACACAATACAGGCAAATGTGAGCACTGTGGACAAGATGAAACATTGCAACATGTTCTACAGGAATGTCAAAACTATGATCAAGACCGTGAATATATGAAGAGAGAATTTGAAGAGATAAAAGAAAAGTTTAACATAATAGCTGCACTACAACATAACTTAGAGAGTAAACATATCCAAATTATAATTAGATATTTTAAGAAAACAAAGTTGTTTAATAGAATTTGAAATACATATAGTTTAATCAGGCGTACACATAGAATTATCCCATGAAGAACCACACTCCATACCAGTGGTGGCGGTAATGCACACCTAAAGTGTTTTGCCAACCGCCATTAAACCCCATGAAGAAGAAGAAGAAGAAGAACGGTGTGCGCATGCGTGAAGTAATTCGTAATCGTCTGCGCGCGGGCTCAGCAACAACAGTAAGTAAAGTTTTGTAAATCACATTAGTTAATAAACCCGTGACAAACTTTGAACGATTATTTTGGGGCGTACAGTCAACAGCAGAATTTACCAACGGCTTACTAGCTGTGCCGATATGTTCGAGCTGTACATTTCGAGGCGATTTTTTCGAGTTAGCTAGCTCGGACTGCAAGCTACCGTCCGAGCTAGCTACACAGTCGCCGTGCGGAGCCAGTAACAGTCTCATTGATTAAAATGAGTGCGTATTTGCTGCGGAGGTCGGACCGGAGCGGAACGCATGTGTTAGCGCGGGCTAGCTAGCTAGCTAACCCGCGCTAACACTGGACTGTTGTGATGGTATGCTAAATGAGCTGGTTGGAAAAAAAAGAGCTGGAGTTTAATGTTTTTGTCTGCTCTGTTAGGCCATGAAGAGTCCTAAACTCTTAGAGAGGTGCTCAAAAGGAGAGAATTTGTATAAAAAAGAATTTATTATGACAGGCATAATGATTAATCAGCGTACAGACATAAAATACATTTATATGCATACAGTGGCCTCTCTTATATGGTGTTCTGGTGTGCGTTATCTCTGTAGATGGATGTGCGAGCAGAGTCTTAAATCAGTAAAACTGTTTTCTAGATGTGAACTCTAAGTGTATTAGCCTTTAAGTAATAATGTAGTCTATCATAGTAGTATATATATTATGTGTGATGTGTTCTGGTTATCGAGCACAATGTATTGTTGTCTGTGGACCAGCGGCAGTAACTATGTTACCTGCACTGGATGAAGAGAAACTACTTGATTAAGTTATGATTATATGAAAAATGGGCTCCTAAGCTAACTAAACTAGTAAACCATGTAATTCGTGTTTGTCTAAAGTCCAGAGAGAATAGTTTAATCAAACAGTAACATTTCCTGAGCATATAAAATCAGTAAACGGTGTATAAAACAGTGTCATAACTCTTCAGCCACTAAGCCTAAAATGTCTCAGAAATATGTTTAACATTAAACGATAAAACTTATCCCCTATACATGTACTGCCCATCATTAATGACTTTTTTAATCATGTGCTTAAAAAAAAACATTTCCCCCTCTTATATCTGTCAGCATTGGCTGTGGTCACACAAAGATAAATGTTAATGTTACATGAACTAAGCAGAGGGGTATTAATCTACTGCTGATGGAGAATGTGCAGAGGCCCCAAACACACCTGCTTCATGGGTATTTGTCTAAACAAGAATGTTCAATGTCTCTGTTGGTGAATGTGGTATATTGACATACTTTCCATCCACAAACTTTTAAAATAAGGTTGAGATTTCACATTCCTCTCCTTGCTCTTTTCTAAACTCTCTGGAAACCATAACTTATACTAAAAGTTTAGTTTATTTTGTAACAAAAATCTCTTCCACCTGCCCCTCCTCCAGGACGACATAACCCTGAGGGGCCACTCGTTTGAGGCTCGTATCTACGCTGAGGACCCAAACAACGACTTCCTTCCGGGAGCGGGGCCTCTGCTGCATCTGTCCACGCCTTCAGCAGACCAACACACACGCATAGAGACCGGGGTCAGAGAAGGTACGTGTACCCCCATTTGAGAAACAGTGCCTAACAGAGCAGACAAAAACATTAAACTCCAGCTTTTTTTTTTCTCAACCACCTCATTTAGCAGACAACAGTCCAGTGTTAGTGTTAATGTTTTTGTCTGCTCTGTTAGGCCACTAAGCCTAAAATGTCTCAGAAATATGTTTAACATTAAACGATAAAACTTAATTATCCCCTATACTGCCTACTCCTCCACAAACGACAAATGTTCAGTTTGGCATGTATTTGTGTGAGACCCGTTTTGTCTTTGAGTATCAAATATTTTTAAGTTTAGTATTCCACAGTTTCTCAAATGGGGGTACACGTACCCCTTGGGGTACTTGGAAACCTTGTGTAAAGTAATTTAAATTTTTGATATATTAACACTTATGTTTAAACCCTCTAAAATGCAGAAAGAACCCCGATGGACATCCCCTCAAGCACTCAATCTCAAATCTTGGGATGCAATGGTAGCAGGAGTCCCTCTGAGTCTCTTTCTAATGATCAAAGGTATTTAATTTAAATATGATCAAAATTAGAGATGTAACAATTCATCTAACTCACGATGCGATGTGTACCAATTTTGCTGTTGCATGCTTTAAACAGATCAGTCAGACCTGGCCAAGACAGTCCCTTTCTCAGAGGCGGCGTTGGAGGTCGAGGTCTTCCTCTCGTGGACAAAGGTAAATTGTTATCAAAAGTATAATATTGATAACCTGGATTATTCTGATAATTCAAACATTTCCAGAAATGTAGATTAATTTATCTTTTTAATTACAATAATGCATTATTATTTGAATGTTAATGAGAAATTGGTGTTATTATTTTTTAAAGAATAAACCTAACATAGTATTTGGATATTAAAGTTTTCAAGGTGGAAAGAAACAAAATCTTTGCAGGTTGCTGGAAATATCTTACTCAAAATCATTTTTTTAATTGATACATTTTTTCCCATGGTTCTACACTAACTTCTTGCACTGATTGCACTGGTGTTTCTAAACTTTTTTTTGGTTCACCAGCACAGTTAGTGCACCCAAATTTTCAACCGCGTCATATTTAACATGATAGTTTTACAGGTTCTCTCTTTATTTTATTTATTTATCTGGCTTATATTCCACAATCTTAAAATATGATTCATCATGCCAACAGAAATATGTCTTTGTGTTTCAGGAAAAACAGGACCTCAAAGCCCCCAGGAAAACTCTCCCTCTCCTGTCCAATTCTGATTGTGTGTTCGTCCAACTGCCTGCTCACGGTAGGAGATGTGCCTATCACAACATTTCCCAAAGACATTTTATGTTTAAACATTTGAAGTTGTAGTGGCTCCCTCGTTTTTCATGGTGCCCAGTAGTATACTCTCCATTTTTCATAGCAAAAATTGTTTTTATTTTGTTGAAGGTGTTTTATATTATTTTTTAAAAATATAATCAAGTGTTAACTACAGTTGTAATTGGGAGTAGTAGTTGTTGCATTGCTGCTGAAACCATTGTGATAAAATAAATGTGTTGAAGTTAAAGAATACCTTTCATTTTTTGTCATTACAGAAAATGTTTGAAGGTTTTGACAAGACATGTATTATTACGTTTGTTGGTTAAATTTGATAACGGGTTGGAGAAACATTTGAAACATCTGTAGAACTAAAAATGAGTAAAAGTTTTAGGGATGTATACTAATTTTAAGCATCACACGCTCAATTGTAGTAAAATATTGCTAAGAATGAGATTTTTTGCAGCTAGGTTTAAGATTGTTTATCTTGTAAAAAGATAAAATGTCTTATTTTTAGAAATCGTGTCAAGACAATTTTCACTTGTTGGAAGATCTTTTTGCTTATTTCAGTCAAAAAAAAATCTAATTTTAAGTTGTTTTAAACTTGTTTTCAGAGTAGACTTTTCTCCAGTGTACTACTTTTGAGCATCAGAATCTTATTATAAGACAAGAAAAGCTCACAATTGTAGTAAAATATTGCTCAAAACTAGATTTTTGTAGCTAGTTTCAAGATTCCGCATATCTTGTTTTCACTTGTTACCAGATCTTTTTGCTTATTTCAATCCAAAAAAAACTAATTTTAAGTTGTTTTAAACTTGTTTTCAGAGTAGACTTTTCTCCAGTGTACTATTTTTGAGCATCAGAATCTTATTATAAGACAAGAAAAGCTCACAATTGTAGTAAAATATT
The DNA here is from genome assembly GCA_038048925.1 of Garcialebias charrua. Lineage (NCBI taxonomy): Eukaryota > Metazoa > Chordata > Actinopteri > Cyprinodontiformes > Rivulidae > Garcialebias > Garcialebias charrua. The sequence continues at coordinate 14,507 of JBBPBX010064963.1, read as the reverse complement.
GCTCAAAACTAGATTTTTGTAGCTAGTTTCAAGATTCCGCATATCTTGTTTTCACTTGTTACCAGATCTTTTTGCTTATTTCAATCAAAAAAAAACTAATTTTAAGTTGTTTTAAACTTGTTTTCAGAGTAGACTTTTCTCCAGTGTACTACTTTTGAGCATCAGAATCTTATTATAAGACAAGAAAAGCTCACAATTGTAGTAAAATATTGCTCAAAACTAGATTTTTGTAGCTAGTTTCAAGATTCCGCATATCTTGTTTGACTTGAACAAAATGTCTTATTTTAAGAATCTTGTCAAGTGAATTTTCACTTGTTCCATTGGCAGATTTTTTTGCTTATTTCAAGCAAAAAAATCTTATTTTACATTTTTTTTTCTTATTTTTAGAGGGGCATTTTTTCCAGTGTGATTGGTCCGGTCAAAAATCGACCGGAGAAATCGTTGTCTATGGGAGAAATCCCAGACCCTAGTACAAAGCGAAGTGAAGGACAAGGGTCTGGTTTTAACCAGGCTACTGTAATAGTAATGTAGAGGATATTATGGACATGATATACCGTGAGCAGCAAGTTTGATAAAATCATAGAACGCTGATATTTCCCCTTTAAGAGAAGATTTTCTGTTTGGTCGACTGCCATGTACGAAGAAACGAAGAACTGTTGTCCTCTTTTATCAACTCCACACAAGTGGCAAACTAAACTAGACCCAGATCAATTTATTTATTTTAAATTAATTATACTTGTTGCACAGAATATTACAGATTATATGTTGTTCTGCTCTGTGTAAGGTGGATCACCTGAAAAGCTGATGTTAGTTAATAATTAGCTGCTTCTTAGCATCTGCAGAGAGCCTGCATAGGCTGTATGTATTTCACTTGCTAATATGCTAACCGCTGTAGCGTGTAAAAAACGCTTGTTTCTAAATAGTATTAACTTGAAAAGAGAAGCAGATGTTGCTTCTTTGGTAAACAAACCATGACAACCATGACATGGGTTATCTGCTGAATAAAATATACAATCAATTAAGTCTTTTTTTTTATTAGTATAGAAATGTAGAGGAATTTCCCACTCGGCTACAGCCAGGAGCAGTGGGTTCAGTAACGGAGAGGTGAAATACCATTTTTAATATGCACTGTCTTTGTTGTCTCCTCTTTAAGCATTTATACCTCCTCCTTCTTCTTTCTGCTTTTTTCTCTTCAGAGGTCACCACAGCAAGTCATCCTCCTCCATCTCATTCTGTCCTCTGCATCCTCTGTCCTCACTCCAACTACCTCTGTGTCTTCTCTAACTGCATCCATATATCTGATCCCCTTCCACCTTTGGAGCATAACCACTGACAACATTTATAGTAGCATCAGACCTTCTACTTCTACCTTCAGACACATCACCCGACAGTCTTTCACCTCTACTACATTATTTGCCAACTCCTCCTTCAGGACCACCCCTACTCCATTTCTTTTTCTATCCACACCATTAGGGCTGGGCGATATTTCAATATTTTTAAAATATTGAGATATACATGTATATCATAAATCACCATTTTTCTTAAAATATTGAGATATTAATTTTGGTTCATATCGCCCAGCACTACACACCATGTACAGCAAACCCTCGACCTACGAACGAGTTCCGGACCTAAGGACCGTTCGCAGCTCGATTCTGCCGTAGCTCGGGGGTGAAAATAACGTCTTGTTCGTAGGTCCTGATTTCGTTCATACGTCGCGGAAATAACGCTAACGGAGCCCCGCACACACATTTATCAGCATGAGACTGAACAAGCGGACATACTGGGCCATAAACATGCACAGAACTTTATTTACAAACACTTATCTAACACATTACACCTAGTGCTGGACGATAATTCAATAACGATAAATATCGCGATATACTTTTATTCAATAACGATGATATGAAGTTTAAGCATATTTTCGATATTTCGATAGGATTTTACAACGTTTCACTGACGTTTTTCTGTTTCTGTTCGGGTTGGAGCGGCTGCTTCAACAACCCGCCCGGACAGAAAAAGCTGTGACACAAAACGTGCGTGGTGACGTCGTTGTTACGCAGCGCTCACTCCAGCAGCAGGCGTTAGCGGTAGCAGGCTAAAAGCTAAGCTAGTCTCCAAAGCGCGTTAAGTTTTCGCTTCAAAACGAGTCAAACGAGTGCTCATGACCGTCAGAATGTGACTGAACAAAGTTTCACAAGCGAAGAGAAAGCAGACGACATCACTGATGAGAGGAAAGACTAATTCGTCGGTGTGGACGTAGTTCGGTTTTGTTAAACTGCAGGCTTCTTCTGCAGCGAGTCCTACTCGGTTTCTTTATTTTTCAAAACGTGACGGAGAGTCGTTCTAACTAGCTGTGGAAACATCTACTTGTTTAATCTGAAGAGTTTCCACTCGATAGAATATGATGAGAGTCAGAAGATGAAGAATAAAGTTTGAGCCAACGTTTCCCTGAAACTACGACGTAAACAAACAGCCCCAGCGCGACATGTTTTTTTATTGAAAATAAAACAGATTCATCAGAATAAAAAGAAAGAAAAACACTGAATGAAAAGGTGCAGAAAGACGAAAATAGTGTTATAATATCTGCCCCTTGTTTAAAAAATACAAAATAACTACAAACAACAACCTTCACTTCACCTGCACCACACCTTCCCAACAACTTTGATTTAATCATCTTTTAAAACATATAAATAGTTTTATAAATGTTTATGATGATATCAAGTCAACACAATCCTGTTTCCTGATTTACAACTCAGCTCCTTCACACTAGTTCTAAATGAAGATTTTACAAACATTTACATTCCCTTCAGGGTTTAATAACTTTTTAAACAAAATGTAATTGAATATTTGGGGGTAATATTTTTTTTAGTTTTATACATGACTTGTAAAATACTATGTTCAACCAAATCATAACATTTTAATAATTTCAATTGATGAAATAATATATTTGTTGGGTGACCATAGCACTTCCTAATAATAATTCTTACAGCTCTTTTTAGTAAAATAAAAATAGGATTTGTAAAAGTTTTGCATGCTTTTCCCCAAACTTCAATACAACAGATTAAATATGGAACAATCATTACATTATACAATATATTCAAAACTTTGTCATTCAAAAACTATTTTACTTTATACAATAATGTAATTGATTTTGTTATTTTTATTCTTAAGTAATTTCCATGAGATTTCCATGTCAGCTTCTCATCAATAACGACACCCAAAAGTTTTATTTAATTAACTATGAATTTCAATGCTGTAAATTTTAAAGTTCTTGTTTAAAGTTAAAACTATTAATATTGACACAGTTGAGAATTTTATGCCAAGAAAGTTCATGCTCAATAATCCAGGTACCAAATCCAATAATTCTCAGTTGGGTCATCTGGAAACTGGATGGAGGATGGAGGGTGAAACGTTTCTATAAAAAAACTGTCCATGACCCGACAGAATTATTGGGTTGAGAATTTTATGTTTATTTGATGGTGATTTCCATCTTTTTGGAGGCTAAATACAAATACAAGGTGAACATCAATTTATTTGTATAGTTTATAGGTTTTTTAGGCTTTTATATTGTTTATATCGATATCGAATTATATCGATATCGACCGAAATTAAGAACTATATTGTGATAAAAATTTTGGCCATACCGTCCAGCCCTAATTACACCACACATTCATCCATAAACACACACAGTAACTGTACAGCATGTACAGTAGTGTGCAGTAATGTTAAACATTGCTATTCAGCATAGCACATTCAATACTGTAAAATTATTACAGAATAAAATAATTAATTAATACAGAATAAATAAAAATATAATTTCTTACTTTGAGATGGTCAAAGCCGACATCTTAGGTTGCCATGCGTTGATGTTGTCGGGCCGAGCAGCGGCAGCTGCTCGAGGTCTGTGTTAGCTTCTGCTAGCTGCATGTTAGCCAGGCCATGAGCTGGTGTTCGCGCGGCGGTGCGGTGCATGACTGAGCAATTGGCGATCGATCTGCGACTGCTGCTCCAGGCTGAGACGTCCACAGAGTTCACAGAGCAATTCCAGCCAGTAATTTATCCATTTATCCATATGAGGCAATCCTGAAACTAGGGCTGGGCGATATGGACCAAAATTAATATCTCAATGTTTTTATGATATATCGCGATATACGATATATATCTCGATATAATTTTCTTTCCATAAAATAATAACAAAAATATATTTCTGAGTCAAAGCTTTGTCCCAGTTGTCACACAGGCACATTTATTAACAAACAACTGTAACTCTACAATATAAATGTCTAAAAATAAACTATTTACTTACGTAACATTAATTTATTTTTCAGACATTTATTTACATATGTTAAATAATAATCTTCTTCAGCTTAGGCAGCTGTTTCTGAGAGGCTAGAGCAGTCTCTTCCAATGGGAGAGTTGGGGGTTTGATTCCACCAGCAGTCACATGCTGAAGTGTTCCTTTCCACTTTAAACAGGAACAGGTCCACACAAAGTGCTGGACAAACAAACACGCAACAGGCAACACAGACAATGAAGTACAGCACGAAAAACATAAAAACATTGCAGATCATAAATAAAACGATCCAATACAAATCAGCTGGCATTGAAAGCGATGGAGTAGTAGTGAGTTTTTAACCGGGATTTGAAAACCGAGAGGGAGGGGGCCTGTTTGATGAGCAGCGGTAACTCGTTCCAGAGTCTTGGGCCTGCTACAGAGAACGCCCTGTCACCCCTGCGCTTAAGGCGAGTTTCTGGAACTATCAAGAGCACCTGATCCTCTGACCTCAAAGCACGTGGAGGGACATATGGGTGTATCAGATCCGAGAGATAGGCGGGGGCGAGACTGTTCAGCGATTTGTAGACATACATGAGAATTTTGAATTGGATTCGAAGATGAACCGGTAGCCAGTGAAGGGAGGCCAAGACTGGTGTAATGTGCTCTCTTTTGCGTGTGCTGGTTAAAAATCGGGCAGCTGCGTTCTGAACCAGTTGTAATCGTGCAATGGTGGCTTGACTGACGCCAAGCAGAAGTGAATTGCAGTAATCAAGCCTAGATGTAATGAATGCGTGAATCACTGTCTCCAGGTTGTTTTTTGATAATATGGGCTTCAGCTTAGACAGACGCCTCAGCTGGAAAAAACAGGATTTGACGATCATGTTTACATGACTGTTGAGTTTCATGGAAGGATCCATTATCACTCCCAGATTTGTGACTTTTTGTTTTTCGGACAGGGGTAGAGCAGACAGGTCAATGCAGTGGTTTGAGGTTGTGTCATTGGGAAGGAACAATATGGCTTCAGACTTCTTATCGTTGAAGCTTAAGAAATTTAAAGCCATCCAGTCCCTGATGTCAGCCAGGCAGTCGAGCAGAGGTTGAATAGAGCCTGTACCATTTTGTCTTAGGGGGAAGTAAATTTGACAGTCATCAGCGTAGAAGTGGAAGGGTATATTGTGTTTCCGGAAAATAGCACCGAGTGGCAGCAGGTATAAGGAGAACAAGAGAGGACCCAGGATGGACCCCTGCGGATGATTAATCATTGTACAGATCTAGCAGAGTGCTGTATGAATGTGTAAATGAGGACACAGATTGTGTTGTAAAGAGCTTTGAGTGTCTTGATAAGATAGAATGGTGCTTTCACGTTAGTCAGCGTTTGTGAACTGTGAGAGGAGCAGAGGGACACAGCAGCTGTCTGAGCGTGTGTGAAGCTCCCAGCTAGACGACAGACCCGTCTTCTTATTTGAAATAGTTCAGAGCTCATTTATTCGTGCTGTGTGCCTTTTAGAGGAACACAGAGAGGAAGCGCGACATTAATAAATCAGCAGCTTATCATAGGACACGGTCAGTCAGCTGTGGAAGAAGACGGCTAAAGCGTTAGCCATCTTGTTAGCCGCTACGGACCGTATTTTTAGCGACATGATAAACTGCTGCTTTCTCCACCTCTCTCTGCTCCTCTAAAGCTCTGTGGGTGTGCGCACGGCTCTGAGCTCAGACCCGTGGTTTGTTTTAAGGAAGCAGCAGCTGTAAAAACACTCGCTTCTGCCGTTTCATGCTGCACTCCGCTGTTTAAATGGTGAAAAAGATTCGTAGTTCCGACCTTTCGTCTGGACTATTTTCAGCATTGTCTACAAAAACAAAAATTTTCTGCCCTCATCTGACATTAAATCCAAACTACTGTAGCTCAGAAATAACTTTTTTTTCCCTCCTCAGCAGCAACTGAGCGGCTCCTCATAGCTGCCGTGTTTGTTGTGCTGAAAGTTTCCGCCCACCTCCTGCAGGAAGGAGGAGGAGGCGCTGAGGGGCCGGGTGAGAAGGAGGGGGACAAGTGGGAGAAAGGCAGCAGCAGCGGGATTTTCATGTCCATCTCGATATAAACGATATACAGCAAACCCTCGACCTACGTCAGGGATAGGGACCTACGTGTGTGACTTAGGTCGATTTTGTCGTACCTCGCGGACCAAAAACACATGCCTATCGTAGGTCCGCGTTTCTGACATAGGTCGCGGTTATACCGCTAACGGAGCGCCGCACACATATTTAATGGCATGAGACTGAACAAGCAGACATACTAAGGCCATAAACACGCACAGAACTGCACAATAAATAAAAAATATAATGTCTTACTTTGAGCCGGTGGCCCCGACTGCCAGGCGGACATTTGCGGCGAGCTCCCGGCCGCAGATGGATCCTCCGCGGCATGTCGGCTCGGTGTCTTCGCCTGTGTTAGCTGCTTTGTTAGCTGCTGTCGTTAGCATGTCGGGCGGCGTTGTGGCCGCCGATCGCGGGGCGATCCGCGGCTGCTCCTCCGGACCTGAGACGTCCACAGAGTTGACCGAGTGTTTCCAGCTCATTTATCCGTATGAGGCAACCCTGATCGGGCACACGGAGCCAGCTGACAGTAGCCTCCGGAGCTCCATTGACCGCAGTACAGTTGTAAAATGGCAACCGGAAGTGGCGAGCGGAAACCGGAAGTTGCGTAAATACGATTAATTTCTTATCAAAACGTAAAATTAATAATTATACTTTATTTATAAAGCCATTTAAAACAACCACAGCTGCAACAAAGTGCTATACACATGAAATTAATAACTTTTAAACACAAAAAAAAAAATAATAATAATAATTTTTTTTTTTTTTTTAATCATATTTTTATTAAATATGATAAAATCGTAAGTCTGAGTTGCCGTAGGTCGCAGGTGTCGTACCTCGAGGGTTACCTGTAGTCTCGTCTTGTATCTCTTTAGAAAAAATATCGATATTTTAAAAATATCGATATATCGCCCAGCCCTACCTGGAACAAACACAGTCCTCACAGCCAGCTGCCGGGACAACAGACATACCTAAAATGGCTGCCGGGGCATTTCCTGGAACGGCCGGAAGTTGCGCAATTATGAGAAAAACATCATTTTTATTAAAAATATTATTTATAAAGCCTTTAAAACAACCACAGCTGCAACAAAGTGCTGTACACATGAAATTAATAACATTTAAACACAAAAAAAAAAAAAAAACGTTTTATTTATTTATTTATTATTTTTTTATATTTTTATTAAATTATTAAATATGATACGTTCGTAGGTCCGGGTTGCCGTAGGTCGCGGGCGCCGTAGGTCGGGGGTTCCCTGTAGTAAACAGTTTGAACCCTGCTCCAATACTGCGAGCCTTACTGCCCTTCCACTTGGTCTCTTGGACACATAAAACATTTACCTTCCTTCTCTGCATCATGTCAGCCTGCTCTCTACCTTTAGAGTCCCCACCCTCAGTCCTACATTCTTGACTTTCCTCTTCTCTCTCTCTCTCTCTCATGACACGTTTCCCTCCTCGTGGTCTTCCACTAACAGTAGCTTAATTTCTGCCGGCACCCTGTTTGACAACAGCACTGGTGGCTGGCTGTTATCCCAGGCCTCGACTAATCCTGTATGGTGTCACTTGGACGAACTTGCATTATAGTTCTGACAAAAGTGTTTTACGTCGGATGCCCTTCCTGACGCAACACTCACCATTTACCAGGGCTTGGGGACCAGCACAACCGATACACTGGCTTGTGTTCTCTAGTGGCTGGTTTGAAGCATTTATACCTAGTGGTGCTAAAAGTTATATTTGAATTAGTTTAAATGTGCAGCTGCTCATGGTGCTAATGCAAAAACATATCCAGTAATTGAAAAGAGCAGATTTTCATTTGATGCATTGAAATATATGAGACTCAAGTTCAGAAAATAAATAAGTGTACCTTCAGTGAATGACAAACTCTGAACCATCCATGTTAAATTTATTTAATGTTGTGATTTCAGCAGCACTTGTTGACTAAAGCTGCTTGAAACTGTACATACCTTTTTGTAGTAAATACAAATTAAATATATTAGTTTACAGTATATTTAATGATGACAACTAGCAAGGCCGTACTGAATTTCTGGATCTGCATGGGCCCAAGAAGCTAATTGACAAGTTTCTCACAGAATAAATCATTTATCCCTTACATTTTTCAGTCAGTGAGGTCATTAAGATTGTTTTGTCTTAGTACTGACACTTTATATAAGTGTGATCTGTGCTGGCAAACTGAGTCACAATGAAGAAATGCTCAATATAGAGTTATTATTTTATTTTTATTTTTTAACATTCATCATCTCCAAAGCTTCAAAATGATACATTGCTGTTTTTTTTTTTTTTTTGTGAGTTTATAACCTGGCAACGAGATAGTTTTGTCTCAGTTTGAATAGTCCATTTTTATTCTTATTTTTTGAAGGGGGAATGCTTCAGCTTGACTGTAAACCAACCATTATACGCAGGGATCCAGCTGCCAGCAGAAAATTAAAAAAAGTAATTTAACGTAAAATATAAGAGTTTAACGACAAAGCTTTATTTCTGAAAACATACCTGTCAGAGAACTTTGATTTAAAGGTTGATTAGAAACATTATAAACTATTCTAGTTACTGGGATCAATAGATGGTATCTTTATGGATCAATTATCACCACAGTCTAAGTTACAGCAACAATCAGTATATTCCTTACTCAGCACCGCAGCCTGAACTCTTTCACATGCTTTG
>JBBPBX010064962.1:0-20095 GCA_038048925.1 Garcialebias charrua | reverse complement strand
ATAGTTTCCACAAGACAAACATGTTTTATTAACATTATTTGAGGTCAAACAGCACTGCATCTTTGAAAACATTTCTGCCATTTCTCTGTTTCTGTAAGTTTTGCTGGGAGCATCGGTGAAATGCTGTCACAGAAAAAAAAGCAATCCTGTCATCAATGTGTATAAGCATACAGTTTAACTATACACAAGACTGTTTTGTTTGTCAAATATGAATTAATACTTTGTTTTACAGCAGCAACTGGCCAACAACTCCTTGCTGACAAAGTGTTTGATGTCAAGTCAGAGGTGGAAAAAGGGAAGCTAGTCTGAACCTGGCCACCTCTCTGCATCCAGACACAAGCAGTACACTGAGGAAGAGGTATGTATTGTACAAGGAGTGTATTGTACATTTATGGACCTGTCAGGCCTGTCATGATCCAAATACTGTATATATATTTTAAATAAATTCTGTCGACCGTGACATCACATTGGTTGAAGTTTTTGAAGGACATCACGCTAATCCAATGAAAACTCACAGCACTGCTCAGCTGGCTCAGTCATTCCCTCCCCAATTTGACCAAATGTATATACTGTATTCAAATCCATGTTTATTACAGTAATTGATTACTGAAATAGTCCACACATCCCAAAACACATTGATTGTAGTACATTAAATTTAGACATGAACACACCAACCTTTAAATATAAAATATATATATAGAAGTGGAACTTTTGTTTAGTTAAATTTTTTAATCTGTTAATATACAAATGCTGTTAGAGCGTTTACAACAAAAACAGGTCAGTCTCTCTTATCATGGTGACCTAACCAGGCCGAAAGAAAATCCTCTTTGTGACTCTGCTGTTGTCAGATCTGTTCTCTAGTTTATCCACCTTATTTTCGTTTTCGCGGCACTACCCATAATTCATAGCGGAAGCCGGGAGTGTACTTCCGCCCGCGGTCCCGCGCTCTTGTTTACGTTTGTGGGGAAACATACTTGCTAGCGATTTATTTATTTATTTACACAAAAGTTTCCTTTACCTCACGTAAATGGAAGCTCATAAGAGGTGGATAATTCCAAGGATGTTTTAAGAAGCTGCGAAGATAAGACGTTAACTGCGAAGATAAGACGTTATCTGTGCTTCAGCTGTCACTGAGCAGTGACAGCTGAAGCACAGATAACGTCTCATCTCACTGCTCACGGACAGGCTGACTGGACACACTGTGGAAGGTACATCACTTATCTGATATCAGAATATTTAGATCACAGCCAGACATTAATAGTCAGAGTTCAAGTCTGTGCTGTGAATGGAAGCATACATTTAATATAAAATTGGTTGAAAATGTCACAATTGAAATGTACAAAGTTGAAACACATGCTGTTTAATTAACAAGTTGATAAAGTAGTTATATATTTTCTGCAATATTCAAATACAAGATAATATGAAATATGTACATTGTTTTGAGAAAACCATGTGTTGCCATTTAAAGAAGAACCTGTTACATTGTGGTTGAATAAAACAAAAAAAGAAGTCATTTTTCAGTTGATCTCATACATACACTATTACATAAGCTTTTCAACAAAAACATTCATGGTGTATTATATACAAAAGAGAAACATAGAAATTATTTACTCCATATCTAAACATTTCTGTGTTAAGGTCCTCTCTCAGGTCGTAGAATCTTCAACCAGCAGACTCCCAGGACATGGATGGAAACTCGACTTCGTCCAGAAGTTTTGTGCAGTCGTACACACAGCAACAAACGAGTTAAAATCTTCTATAAATAAATCTGCTGTTCATTTACATTTGTTATTTTTGTTGTTATTTCAATAATTAAAATACACTGTTCAATAATGTGAAGTAGTTTCATTGTGATGTCACCCATACTACTCATTGTAATAAACATAAATAAAAACTAAAGGTCCTGATTGTTCTTAGGCCAGTGTTTTTATTCACATGTGCAAAGCAAAAAAACATTCATTTTGCTTATAAGTTTTGATCACCCAGGAGACTGACAAAGTTCAGAATAAAAGCTATAATTATACATTTAAAACAGTTGAAACTGAATACTGTACAATATGACAACTGTGGGTGGTGTTGTCTTAATGAAAATGAATTGGCACAGAATAAAGATCAAAACCAATTCAACAAGCAATGATGGAGACCAGCAAACTGAACAGATTTCTCTTCATGTGGAACTGTCCGATTTCAGCCAACTCCACAGGAATCCAAGGTGTAGATCTGAGACTGGACCCAGGTGTACGATCTGAGACTGGACCCAGGTGTACAAACTTATCTCTGGATGGATCTCGTGGCTTCAATGTTCTGTAAAGTAGAAAAAGAAAACTTGTCTTGTCATAGACAGTGTGTACAGTACAGTATTAGTACTAAAATGAGTAAATAAAGCATTTACTTAATGTAGGATCTTATCTCTGGATGGATCTCGTGGCTTCAGTCTTCTGTAAAGTAGAAAAAGAAAACTTGTCTTGTGATAGACAGTGTGAACAGTACAGTACAGTATTTGTACTAAAATGAGTAAATAAAGCATTTACTTAATGTAGGATCTTATCCCTGGATGGATCTCGTGGCTTCAGTCTTCTGTAAAGTAGAAAAAGAAAACTTGTCTTGTCATAGACAGTGTGTACAGTACAGTATTAGTACTAAAATGAGTAAATAAAGCATTTACTTAATGTAGGATCTTATTTCTGGATGGATCTCGTGGCTTCAGTCTTCTGTAAAGTAGAAAAAGAAAACTTGTCTTGTGATAGACAGTGTGAACAGTACAGTACAGTATTTGTACTAAAATGAGTAAATAAAGCATTTACTTAATGTAGGATCTTATCCCTGGATGGATCTCGTGGCTTCAGTCTTCTGTAAAGTAGAAAAAGAAAACTTGTCTTGTCATAGACAGTGTGTACAGTACAGTATTAGTACTAAAATGAGTAAATAAAGCATTTACTTAATGTAGGATCTTATTTCTGGATGGATCTCGTGGCTTCAGTCTTCTGTAAAGTAGAAAAAGAAAACTTGTCTTGTGATAGACAGTGTGAACAGTACAGTACAGTATTTGTACTAAAATGAGTAAATAAAGCATTTACTTAATGTAGGATCTTATTTCTGGATGGATCTCGTGGCTTCAGTCTTCTGTAAAGTAGAAAAAGAAAACTTGTCTTGTGATAGACAGTGTGAACAGTACAGTACAGTATTTGTACTAAAATGAGTAAATAAAGCATTTACTTAATGTAGGATCTTATCCCTGGATGGATCTCGTGGCTTCAGTCTTCTGTAAAGTAGAAAAATAAAACTTGTCTTGTCATAGACAGTGTGTACAGTGCAGTATTAGTATTAAAATGAGTAAATAAAGCATTTACTTAACAGATCTGTCATTAAATAATATAAATAAATATAAATAATACTGTACAGTTATATTATTTAATGACAGATTTGTTAAGTAAATTCTTTATTTACTCACATTTTAGTACAAATGTAGCTTCATGTGCACTTTTCTCCTCTTTAATTTACATCATTATTTTAAATGTGCTTTAATAACTCTGGTTTAATGACGGGTCAGGTTTTGAGGCCTAGTCATTGTTGACACGGTCTGTCTTTGAAAAAAGATGTGTAAACTGTCTCAATCATATAACCAGCTAAATAACAGTTTAACTAAAATAACACAGCCAAAAAAAAAGTCCAGGCTCAAGAACCAGCACTTTGTTGTGAGTGTTACCGTCTGGAAGTTAGCCTTTAAAGTAGCTACATGCTAAGCTAACCACAGCATTATCACAGCAGTACAGACGCTAAATCATGAAAAAAAAAAAAAAAAAAACAGCTACTAAACAGACGGTTATACTCCGATATTGTTCTGACATGGTTTCACAAAATGATTTATATAGAATATTTTGTTTACCGAACTAAAGTTGATCGGAGCGCGACGTCTTCGAGAGCAGGTCCGAGGCTGAGTCAGACAGAGGAAGGAGCAGCTGACAGCTCCTCCGATGGACGTAGATCCTTCACGTTTACAACAGCGCGTTGCTCAAACGTATACCTGGCTGTAACACCCTCTAACCCAGCAAGAAACAACCCCAAAAATTAAAAAAAACGAGAGAAAATAAACTGTTGTCCCGGCTTGTTTTTCACAGCCAACCACACACTACAGGACTTCCGGGTTCCGGCGGAAGTTTACCACCGGGAGGGGGCGGCACCGGACTGTCATGGCGGCCTACATGAGCTTTTGGCGAAAGAGGTGGATAGTTCAGCTCTCTGGTCATCCAATGACTTAGCACCAGAACCCCATAAACATTAAATATTAGCAGGTTACTTTCTGTCCTTTAACAAGTGAAATGACAAACACAAACACATCTTCTGGTATGTGTTGTTTCTGTTTGTGACTTATATAAATAATGTGTGAGCAGTGAACCATTCTTCACTGCATGACTGTTTGCGTGTATCTGCCTCAATTAAATCTGTTTTAAGTAATCTGTTATTTTGGATCTGATTCTGCTTGTGAGACATTTAAAGATGTTTTGAACTTCTGGCAGGTCTCTCTGATGGCGTGGAGACTGGACAGGGCCCGCGGTCGTCAGCTACTTCATCTGCCGGAGGGTCTGGATCGAGAAACCACAGCCAGGGGCTTTGAGCATACCTCAAAAGAAAAAAACATGAAGTTTTAAATTCTAGACAAAATAAAGGAATTAAAGAAACATACAGATAAGTGTTAGTGGTTTTTAAAGTTTACTACTACAACCTGCAAAAGGCAACAATGGCTCCACGCTCAAAATGTCCTTGTGAAGACCAGCCAGCAGTGATGGGCTCATCAGGATGTCGTGGGTCAAAACGCAGGCTGTTCAGCGTTCTCTTGGAAAACTTCTGGATGCCGATGTCATGCCTATAATGACACCAACATGAAAAATATGGTTTATATCTAATGCCTCATCCTCACCTAAAGCATATTGCGCTTCCAAAAATCTCCAAACGCACTGTACTGGCTGCTTGTCAACAGATGACTGTCCTCATCTAACGCGTCTGCAGTGGGAGGAGCAGCGTGTTGGTCCTCTTCCGCTCCGGTGTTTGTTTATTTCCGGTCTCAGAAAAATGGCAGACGCAATACGAAGAATTGCCTTGTACTTAATCTACAAAGCAGCAACACGCAGACGCCGTGCACAACGACGATTCTGGATTCACCCCACATGAGAGGCGTCATGAATTCAGTGAATTTCACCATCTGATGATCCAAGAGCTGCGCGCAGACGAGGAGCGCTTTCAGCTGTACTTCCGTGTCACCCGCGCCCAGTTTGACGACCTGCTGTAAGTTTCTCCTTCATGTTTACCGCGGGATTTTTTTCATCTGTTAAACGTTTCGCACGGTGCCCACCTAATTCCGTCCCGTCGTCGTGGCGTGATCACATGGCAGAGTCTCTCCTGATTGGTCCTGATTGTTTGCTGCTGAGCAGCGAGCTGAATCTAGCTGTGGAAGCACGGAATGGCGTGCTTCCACAGCATCGCATCCGAGCAGCACAGTCGCTGCTCGGATGCGATGCTGGAGTAGAAAACAGCTGCTGCTCACTTTCGCGCTGCTTGTATGCTGTGGATGCGCTGTGACACGACCCGCTGCTCCAAGATTCGCGTCCCCATAGACTTCAATGTAAAGTGTCTGCTTCGGCTGCGCGAGATGCGTGCGGTGGGGAAGTAGCATTACACATATTAGCAAATCTGTTTGTAGAAGTTTTTTTTTTTTAAATGTCCAAGAACTATTCCAGATCTTACAATTGTAGAAAACATTTAAAACCGTGCATATGTGATTGCATTTATTTCTTATCTAGTGCCACTAGAAAACAATTAACAATAATTAACACAATACAATAAACTACAATTGTAAAATGTTGAATAGTTTTTTGACTGGAATAAGACAAAATAAGTGATATTGTATTATTCCAGTTGTTGGTGAAGTTTGACTGAAAGTCACCTTTCTGGGTATTTGTGTTATAAGCGTAATATGACATTTCTTCAGGAACACTGATTAAACTCACTTTAAAACGAGGGGAAGATGGCGGAGGAGTAGGACGTGCTTGCGTGGGCTCCCGCACTATTCCTTTTTGTATATGGCTTTTTCATTGAGTTTCCGTGCTATTTTGTGCACCGGCCTGTCTGGACTCGACATTTGAGTGACTTTACTCTGGACTTTACCCTGGAAGAGTAGAAGAATGGCAGCAAACTTGAGGAAAAACAAAGCTAGCTCGGCGGCTAGCTCGGTAGCTGCTAGGCCCGACACAGCCTCGGAGCAGACTACAGCTAAAGCCGGGAGCTCAGCTCCTCCGTCCCCGTCCCATCGTGCGGTGGACGCAGCCTCCTTAAAGTCTGACATCCTTGCCTCTATAAGATCTGATATCTCAGCTGTGATTAAATCGGAGATAAAAGAGGCACTGGCTGAAGAATTTGCATTTATTAAAGGAGAGTTACAAGCGGTGAGAGCGGAGGTGGCTAACGGCACAACGCTACTTCGTGATGACCTGGACCAAGTTAAACAGAACGTCAAAGAGGTAGAAGACGGCTTATCAACCTGGTCCGATGAGGTAGTTACTCTACGCACCACCGTAATGGGACTGAAAGAAGAAGTGAACGGGCTCCAAAAGAAATGTGACAACATGGAAGGGCAAATGAGAAGATGCAACGTGCGGATTATTGGAGTTCCCGAGACGCCAGAATCGAGCTCCACGTCAGCGGTGGCTAACATGCTAATGGAGGTGCTACAGTTGGATAAAGCGCCACTTATTGATCGATCTCATCGCACTGGAGGTGGGAACAAGCCAGGCGGTAAGCCGCGGGTCATTGTCGCCAAGCTGCACTATTATCAAGAATGTGTGGAAATATTACGTCGGGCCCGGAGCCGCGGCCCTCTTCGCTTCAAAGAGGCACCGATCTACATCACATCAGACTACACAGCAGCTGTGGCCAAGGCCCGGGCGGCGTTTACAGAGGTGAGGAGGCTTCTTCGTGACCGACGAGATGTTCGCTACGGCCTGCTTTTTCCTGCACGGTTCCGCATCACTCATGGAGAGGAGGAGAAGGAGTTCTTGGATGCCAATAAAGCCATGGATTATGTTAAAAAGAAAATCATCTCAGCAACGGACAGCGAGGACCAGCGTTGATAGCAGGTCCAATCCCCACCAACTCCATTGTTCCTGTCAGGTTGTATAGAACTTTTTGACATTATATATCCTGTGCTTTAAAAAAAAAAAAAAAAATCTATTTACTTAGTTAATCTCAGACTCTATTCCGAGGGGCAACATCCTTCTTTGGACTGAACTCGGGTTGTTTCTTTTTTTTTCTATTGTTGCTTTAGTTCTCTCTTCTTTGTGTATGAAAGTTTAGCAGAGAGACTTTCCAGATCTTGGTTAGTGATATGCTCGTTCTAATTGCAGCTAGGAGCACAAAATAGCAATTGAACTTTAAAATAAGGAATCATTTATTTTATTCTATTTTTTTATTTAATTACTGAGGCGGGAGCCCAGGCAGGGAGCTTGGTTCCCCAGTATAAGCACACATGTGTGGATTTTGTTTTTGTTTTTGTTTGTTGGGCTCTCCGTGTTCTTTAGGAGAGAGGGGTGGGACTATACCGGATCTATCTATTTTGAGAGTATTTTTTTATGTCAGATATCTTTCTGTGATGCTTTGTGGGTATCGCACTACAGTCCGATTGATAATACATGAGCAGTCCTAATACTAACAGGTTCGTTAACAGCCACCCAGTTAATTTTGTGAGTTGGAATGTAAAATCTCTTAATGGTCCAGTGAAATATAGAAAAGTTATGACACACTTGAGACAACTTGATGTTGGGGTGGCTTTTTTACAGGAGACCCATTTGCGCAAAGCAGACAGTGTACATCTTAACAGAAGATGGTCTGGTCAGGTGTTTCAGTCTAACTTCCAATCTAAATCAAGAGGGGTTGCCATATTAGTCAGTAAACAGGTGCAATTTACAGCATCCAGTGTTAAAACGGATGCTGCTGGACGCTTTGTTATTGTGGTGGGGAAACTGTATGCACTTCCAGTTATTTTAGTCTCAGTATATGCTCCAAATTGGGATGATCAAACATTTTTTAGTACACTTTTTTCGAATATTCCTGATATTTCCACACATAATCTCATAATTGGGGGAGATGTGAACTGCGTGATGTCATCTCTTGATCGTAGTACAGTGGGAAAGATCTCTATTTCTAAGTCTGCCCAGTCAATTAAATCATTTCTTAATACTTATGGTATGGTTGACGTGTGGCGCTTTCGAAATCCGACTTCGAGACGTTATTCTTTTTTTTCCCCTGTCCATAAGAGTTATTCACGAATTGATTATTTTTTCCTTGATAAGCGGATTTTACCTTTAGTGAAGGAATGTGATTATGGAGCTATTGTTATTTCTGATCATAGCCCACTCAAAATGAAACTGAACGTCCCTGTTACACAATTAGTTTATCGCTCATGGCGGCTTAACCCCATACTTCTTTCTGATGAAGACTTTGTCAAGATGCTTGCATCCGAAATAAAGTTTTTTATTGATGTTAATCGGACTCCTGGGATGCCACTTGGCACTGTTTGGGAATCTTTAAAGGCTTATTTAAGGGGCCAAATTATTTCTTACTGTGCAAATAAAAAGAAGAAAGATGCCGAACGGCTAAAATTGCTAACTGATCAGATTCTACAATTAGACAGGGAATGCTGCCACATTCTTACACAAGAATCACTTAAGAAACGTATATTACTCCAAACAGAGTTTAACATCTTATCTACCCAACAGGCCGAATATTTAATATCCAAATCTAGGTGGGGCTACTATGAGCATGGTGAGAGGGCTGGACGCCTTCTTGCACAGCAGTTACGGCAGCGTTCGGCTAAACAGGATATCCCAGCAATAAATGATGATTATGGTGTAAAATGTTATGATAATGCAGGAATTAATCAATGTTTCAGTAAATTTTACCAATCATTATACACTTCTGAAGCCTCACTTAACCCAACTGAAGTGGATGATTTTTTCAAAGATGTCAAAATTCCTTCACTAAGCTCTGACCTGTCTAATGAGTTGGAGAGAGATTTTTCTTTAGTTGAGATAAAGTCTGCAATTAATAACATGCAAAATGGAAAATCTCCAGGACCAGATGGCTTCCCGACAGAATTCTTTAAGAAATTTTCAGATTTACTTTCTCCTTTGCTATTATCAGTTCTTGAGGAATCACTGGCCACACAATTATTGCCATTATCTATGCGTCAAGCTGTAATTTCATTGCTTTTAAAGAAGGATAAAGAATCTCTGAGCTGCAGTTCATATCGCCCGATATCGCTCTTAAACACTGATGCAAAAATTCTTGCAAAAATGTTGGCGAATCGACTCGAACAGATCATCCCTACAATTGTCTCACCTGACCAGACTGGCTTTGTTAAAAATCGTCATTCCTTCTCTAACATCAGACGGTTGTTTAATGTATTGTACACCTCCGCCCCACCCGGTCACAACTGTGATGAGATTATAATCTCACTGGATGCTGAGAAAGCGTTTGACCGGGTGGAGTGGAACTATCTTTTCAAGACTTTAGAGATGTTTAATTTTGGTCCTAAATTTGTCTCATGGGTGAAGCTGATATATACCATGCCAATGGCAGCTGTACGTACCAACAGTAATCTATCCAGCTATTTTGAATTGAAACGTGGTACGAGGCAGGGATGCCCACTTTCACCACTCTTATTTGCGATCGCGATTGAACCACTTGCAGTGGCTTTGAGGAATAGTACAGAAATTAAAGGTATCAACCGGTTTGACACTGAACATAAGGTTTCCCTATATGCTGATGATACACTTCTTTATATATCAGATCCCTTGTCTAGTATCCCTGAGTTACTTATTTTACTTAAAAAATTTGGAAACATATCCACATATTCAAAAAAGTGAATTGATGCCTGTGACCCCAATAGAGGAGCAGCATATGGGTCCAGTTCCTTTCAAAATTAGTTCTGTCAAATTTAAATACCTTGGTATTTGGATTACTCACAGCCACAAAGATCTCTATAAAGCAAACTATCTGCCTCTTCTGGTGAAACTTAGGAAAGACATTGCTACATGGACATCCTTGCCTCTATCCCTTGGGGGCAGGATCAATGTGATCAAGATGGCAATATTACCCAAATTACTCTATTTATTTCAGAACATACCAGTTTTCCTCACCAGGACTTTCTTCTCCAATCTAAATAGTGAATTGTCATCATTTATTTGGAATAAAAAGCATCCACGAATAGGCAGTAAGATGCTGCAGATACCCTGTGGTCTTGGTGGTTTGTCACTCCCTAATTTTTTATATTATTACTGGGCGGCTAATATCAGAGCTTTACTGTATTGGTTGAGAGAGGACAATCCGGCCCCTACCTGGGTGACCTTAGAGAGGAATTCAATCACATCTAGCTCCCCCTCTGCTTTAGTCTGCTCCCAGTTACCGTTCAATAAACCAGTTTCAACTTATACTTCTAATCCAGTGGTAACTCACACAATAAAAATCTGGAATCAGTGCAGGAGGTTTTTTAATAAGACAGAATTATCATTTTATGCTCCAATATCAAATAATCACATGTTTGCTCCCTCAATAATAGACTCTGCTTTCAATGTTTGGGGCTCAAAAGGAATAAATTCTCTATATGATCTTTATATAGACAATAAATTTGCCTCATTTGAACAGCTAACACAGAAATTTGACATCCACAAGTCACAGTTTTTCAGGTATTTACAATTGAGACATTTTGTAATGTCAAACTCTGGATGCTTTCCTCTACGTCCTCCTGTTTCTCTTTTAGATGAAATTCTGATGTGTAAGTCAGTAACAAAACGTTCTATGAGTAAAGTTTATTCCTTGCTCAGCTCATATAATGATATCAATTTAGACACGTTGAAGTGTAAGTGGGAGACGGACTTGGAGGAATCCATTTCGGACACAGTATGGCAAAAAATTATTGAAAATATCTATTCGTCCTCAATATGTTTGAACCATGTTGTACTTCAATTCAAGGTAGTACATCGTTTACATTGGTCTAAGGACAGATTAAGCAAATTCAAAAAGGACCTCGACCCGACGTGTGATCGTTGCAAACAATCTTCAGCCACACTTCTACACACATTCTGGACTTGTCCAAAGATACATGTTTACTGGCAAGGCATCTTTGATACTCTTTCAGGAGTATTTGGACAGACTGTACATCCATCACCATTCATCTCTCTCTTTGGGGTGGCTGCAGCAGAGACTTCCTTCAGTAAAAATCAGAGGACTGTGTTAGCCTTCTGCTCTTTACTGGCTAAAAGACTCATTCTTCTTCGATGGAAGGATCCACATCCTCCAGTATATGGACACTGGTTAAGAGAGGTCATGTCTTTCATCCATTTGGAGAAGATAAGATACACTGTTAGAGGATCTGTAAACGCATTTTATGATATCTGGCAGCCATTTATAGCTTATGTTGAAAATATTTCAGCAGATAAATTTGTGTAAAGGCCAAAGGTCGTCTCCTTTTACAAACTTGTGCTTTGTATTGATTGATGTCTGAATAATAGGTGGATACTTGTTGGGGTAGTGGATCCGGTATAGGAGGGGAGGGGAGGGGGGGTTTGCTGTGTGTATGTTTGTTAGTTGTTTGTCTTACATAAAAAATAATAAAAAAACTTTGTTAAAAAAAAAAACTCACTTTAAAACTTGCAGCTCATCAAAGTAGCAGGTGCAGTTCGTTTTTGGGCTGGTCCCTTCCATGTACAGTACAAGGCAACTGGGTGCAGGTTGGTTTAGAATGTATTTCCAGCATGGTTGCAGCCACCTCCTTCTCTGCAAAAACAAACACAATATATAACCATATTGTGTGTGTCATTATGGAATTCACATGCAAAATATATTGTTTTTAATATATTTAAGATTTTCACACATTTTACGTCTAATAAAGTGTAAGCTGTATAAACAGTGTGTCAAAAGTGCAAAAGTAAATACGTTCTCAAAGATAATTAAATTTTCCCAGGAAAGCTAATAAATGTATCTCTTGGGATAGTTCTTATTTTTCACATCACAACATCACCAATTGTCTCAGGTTGTATTTAAGACATAGTTTACAGAAATCAAATAAGAAATAAGGACGCTGTGAACATTTGTGTGACTCAAACGTCATGTTTTTGTTTACATACTGTGCTAATACTGACGGCTCTTATGAAGACATGGCGCTAGTTATAGCAGCTAACAGAAGATGTTAAACCTGTAACAATAACCAAATCAGTCTAAATATCAGAAGTATTGGCGTGAGAAATTTAAAACATTTATTTCTGACGCTTGGATAATACAGGTTGTTGACAACTACACACAACGACTCACCCTGCTGGACATTCGCAAAAAAGCCTGAAGGATTTCCCCATTTTCCATCAGCGCACACAATCACCTCCTCTCGTATCCGCGGCACAATGTTCAGGCATTTTGACCAGTGGTTGTTCACTATTTTAAGAAAACAAGCTTCTAAATTACAACTCTCTATCATTACGAAGCTCCTCGGCTCCTTCCTAACCCCCCTGCATCCGGTTTCGGCTTTTTGCCGTCCATTCAGAATGCTCGTTTCAGGCGAGCTTTGCGTGATGACGTCAACTGGTAAAAGGTCTATTGTCTCCCTCCTCCCTGCAGGCTCCATTCCCATAAAGGGAGCTACTTTCACTTTATGTGAAAGGGAGACAATTCAACTCATTCCTTCATCTTTAAAAACTGTGTTAGGATAAGCTAAGTGCTTGGTGACTGTCCAGTACTGTACATGTATCATTTATTAAAAAAAAAAAAAAATTTTTATTTTTTTTTTTTTTACTATGTGATCCTACTTACGAATTTTTGACTTACGAGCGCCCCCTAGGGACGGAACTCGCTCGTAAGTCGGGGACTACCTGTATTCTATTCGGCCACGAAATTAACAAAAAATAGAATGATCTTTTAATCCCTAAAACCACTTTTAAATCTCAAATACACGGGTGTGTCGCCACCGCATTTATACATAAAAGTAACCCAAATACATAAAACTAACGACTCACCGTCGAATGGTCGACACAAAACACACAATAAAATCCTCCGGCCGCGTTAATTTGGCTTGAAACAGCGGGGTTCTCTGCGGATTTATCCATTAGTAACCCAGCACAAGCAGCTGGACACAGAGTTCAGCGTCCAGTTCACCTCTGACCCGGAAGATGTCAAGATTCTATAGGTAGTCAACAGATTTAATGAAAAGTAACTAAAATACATAAAACTAACGACTCACCGTCGAATGCTCGACACAAAACACACAATAAAATCCTCCGGCCGCGTTAATTTGGCTTGAAACAGCGGGGTTCTCTGCGGATTTATCCAAGTACCCAGCACAAACAGCTAGCCACAGAATTAGCCCCTGAGTTCACCTCTGACCCGGAAGATGTCAAGATGGAATAGTCCATTTTTAGTAGGGGGATAAAGAAATCGACCGTTTTTTTAATTGCGTATTTAATGATCGTTTTCATCGTAACTATAATTATTTTTATGTTAAATGTACATTAACAAGCAGGATCAATGTTAGGGATGTAGGTGACTGGCCGGGGCGCGGCGGGGCCGGGGCCCCATGCTGATTGGGATCCCCAGGCAACGGCATCATTTGCTACATGGTAGATCCGAGTCTGTTCTCCGCTCTGCTCCCTTTACGGTGGGGAAAAAGGTAAAACTAGCAGCAACAGAGCCAGAATAAGAGCCTCTAAATAAGTTTATTGGTTTTTACTGATAGATAATTAGTTATTAGCGGTACTGCATTTTAAATAAAAATAGCACAAATCCGCTTATGAATTACAAAAGTTAGTCAATCCACAAAAACGCTGACAAAAAGTTTAGGTCCACTGTAAGCGGATTAGCGCGTTAGCGCTATCTAGCGTTCATTTGCCCACCACTGCTCTCAGGGAATCACAAGGAACTAAGGAGACAGAGGCAACAGGAGACAATGCCAGGACAATGATAAACACAGAGATACAGACTTATTTTTGATTTGATGTTTATTCATTCATTTTAAAAGAACAATACAAAACAGTTTCATCAGATACAAGGATGAATAGACTTTTAGCTGAATGGATGGATGGATAGACAGTTAGCTGGATGGCTGGATGGATGATCTTTAACAAGTTCTAAAATCATTAAAATTTAACCTCAGCTTGTGCCTCTGACCCAACAGAACCTCCTTCAGCAGCAGAACCCTCTGTGGTTCTCTGCAGGACTTCATCAGTCTCTCTCCTGGTTCTGGAGGAGTTCTGACCCACTCTTCTTTCCATTGTTGCTTCAGTTCTTTGAGGTTTCTGCTCAGCTCTCTGAAGGTCCCACCTTCAGGTTCTGGACTCTGACTGGGCCGTTGATTTGATTTGATGTTTATTCATTCATTTTAAAAGAACAATACAAAACAGTTTCATCAGATACAAGAATACAAGTAGGATAAAATGAAAGGAGCAGAAAGAAGATGAAATCTTATTATATCTGCCCCTTATTTCACAGTTTGTTCAACCAATGATAACCTTCAAACTACATCACAAAATGAATAAATCTACTAATTTTTCTAACTGTAATACACAAACTACATCACAAAATGAATAACTCTACTTAATTTTTCTAACTGTAATACACAAACTACATCACAAAATGAATAACTCTACTTAATTTTTCTAACTGTAATACACAAACACACTAAGCTACATCATAAGTACAACATAAGTGTAATACACAAACACACTAAGCTACATCATATATAGTTTTTGAGCAAGTCCTTTTTGACCTTTTTCTTAAATGTATACATTGATTTTGCATTTTTAACATCACTCTCCAGAGCATTCCACAATCCAACTCCCTGAATTGAGGTAGACCGTCCCTTTAAGCTGGTTCTGAATTGTGGTTTGATGAATATCTGTCCCTTTAAGATTGTAATAACTTTGTCTAAATTTCTTTGAGCCCTATACATAACTGATAAAATACTATATTCTACCAATTCCTGGAATTTCAATAAATTTAGCTGAAGAAACAAGGTGTTTGACGGGTGACTGAAATGTTTTCTGGTGATTACTCTTACAGCTCTCTTTTGTAAAATAAAAACAGGCTTTGTAATTGTTTTGCATGCTTTTCCCCAAACCTCAATACAATAGATTAAATGTGGAACAATGATTGTGTTATAATAATAATATATAATAATGTCTATTCCTGTCATCTGCATATGTTCCCATACACAGACGAAATTCGTCTCTGCATT
The DNA here is from genome assembly GCA_038048925.1 of Garcialebias charrua. Lineage (NCBI taxonomy): Eukaryota > Metazoa > Chordata > Actinopteri > Cyprinodontiformes > Rivulidae > Garcialebias > Garcialebias charrua. The sequence continues at coordinate 4,827 of JBBPBX010064962.1, read as the reverse complement.
TAACCCAACCACCTACCAGGTGGTGCAGTGAGCAGCCCGAAAGCGCCCGGGGAGCTGGAGAAATAGGTGTGCACTCATAGACACCCCAAGCTGGGTAGTGGCCGGGGCGCGAACCCGCGACCTTCGGATCCGTAGTCAAAAGCCCTGCCACTAGACCATCTGTTATACAACATATACAGAGCTTTATCAATTAAAAAAATCCCTGACTTTATATACAGGTACATGAACACACAGCATGACAATCACAAACACCTGGACAACAAAATGGAGGAGATAAGCAAGACAATTAACAGAGAGACCAGGGAGTGTAGGGATGGGGACCCACCATCTGAGAGCAACATGCTTACAATTGTTATCTTGAAGTTCTAGGGCAGGGGTCACCAACCTTTTCGAAACTGAGAGCTACTTCGTGGATATGGAGTCATACAAAGGGCACCAGTTTGATAAACTCTTCAGAAATAAGAAAGCGTAAATTGAAAAAAATGTATAATAAACATTTTTAAGAACATATTTTTAAGATAGACATTTTAAAATAAATATATAAATACAAAAAAAGAACAACAACTGAATAAAATGAAATTTTAAATGCAGCTTAGTAGTGAGTTGTGCTATTTTTAGAACAGGTCCTAGGGCACCTCAAATGGTCCTTGGGGGCACCCGGGTGCCCACGGGCACCATGTTGGTGACCCCTGTTCTAGGGTGTAGAGAGCCACAAAAACGGTTATGGTAGGCCGTATTTGGCCCACGGGCCTTGAGTTTGACACATGCGATCTAGTGGTACTAAAAGTAACAAAAGAAGAAAAAAAAAACAGCCAAATATGTCTGCAGTTTAGCTAACAGACTTTGGAATGGGTACATTTTGTCCTTGTGAAACCTGTTGAAGAGAACCAAACTAAATACTCTGAAACTCAAACAACTTACTGTATAACAGTTCATGCACCGCTAGTTGGCAGTGTAGTGCAAATATTGCATAACTTGCTGCTACCAATTGTTGAATTTAATTAGCGGATTAGAATTAGCTTCCCCTAATTTTCATAAGACATTAGTGCTTTTGAAATTGCGGACCTAAATAAATTAATTAGTGCTTTAGAAATAGCGGAACTAATTTTTGGATTAGCGTTGCCCACCATTGCGCTCCGGTCACTACAGCAAGTACTTCCTGGTGCCCAAATGAGATCAGTCCCGGAGGCCGATCCTCGATCTCAGGACGCTGAACAAAAGAATAAGAACATTTAAGTTCAAGATGCTCACACTGCGGCAGGTCCTCCAGTCTGTGAGACCAGGGGCCTCATGTATCAAAAACCTGCGTGGATTTCCTACTGAAAAGTGACGTACGGTGAAATCCAGAAAAGTGTCTACGCACAAAAAGATCCAGATTTATCAAACTGTGCGTACACCTGAATCCACGCACATTCCTTTTGTACATCACAATTGACGTGGAACTGAGCGCACGTGAGACACCTCCCCTGACACGCCTACATTTACATATGTTAAACAGATGCAAATTACTTCCTGCATGTGTGAAGGACATGTTTGTTTGATCCCTGCGCGATCAGAAATGATTTCTAGATTCGGGAAAATAATGAATTCAATATAATATGAGTGAGGACAAACATCCTAAGTAAGAATAGTAATAAAATGTGTTCATCATGCAAAGAACGAGTGATTGTCGGTATTTGTGTGCGCGCGCACCCTGCTGTGGTGCGCGAACCGGCTCATTCATTCATTCTGTGTGGAAATATTAACTTTGCGCACGAGTTTATTACCATTATTACTGTAAACACAGAGGAACTTACTTGGATGTTTGCTAGAACATAGATCTTTGTTTATGTAGATGATGTGAAGAAACGTGTCTGTGCGTCTTGGTGGAGACTTTTCATGACATGATGTTGGAGTCTCCAGACGCAGCGCGCGCCCCGCAGCCCTGTGCGCAGTCTGTCTGTGAAGCTTTTGCTCTCCTACAAGTTATATAAGGTGTACTTTCACGTGTCATTTTGGAGAAATCTACAATAAACGCAGATAATGAAACACCTCCAGCTGCCGTGTCGACACCGGTGAGGGTGCGCGCGCGCTCCAAGCGCGACCACTCAGCCTTTGGAATCGATGAGACCATTGGACATGATCCGGCTTTGTGTGGACTGGACTGCACAGTCCCGATCGACCTGCAGCTCCCTCTGTGGAACAGTTTGACCGCTGCTTCTGTATGCACGCGTGATGCACGGCTCCCCAGAGCGCAGCAGTAGTGCCAAACTGGAAAATTATTATTTCTGAAAACGGCTGATAAGCCATATCCTAGATCGGAAAACTATATCTGTTTCTAAATAAATGCTCTGCGTGTTACACTATTTATTATAACCTCCAGTAAGGCTGAATGAATCCGTTCCTGTTAAATTTATTTTTGGCACAACGTTGCGCGTCCTTTATTCCACTGCGTCATGTGGATGTAATACTTGTTAATCGTGTGTTTGGAGGGAATATTAATCATTTTCACATCTTGAACTGTTAATAATAATAATAATAATAATAATAATAATAATAATGAATTCAATTTATAACGCACTTTTCATTAATGGAAATCTCAAAGTGCTACAAGGTGCAACATATTTGAATGTCAATAAGACAAATAATAAAACAATTAAAATCAACAACAGTATCAACTCAGATCAAAAGTAGAATCATGAGGAGTAAAGTATGCTCGGTTGAAAAGAAAGGTCTTCAAGCCGCTCTTAAAGTCAACCACAGACTGTGGGGCTTCAGTTTCTCTGAAACACCTGTAAGTGTCGCCAAAGGAACAAGAACCACAGAAACGTGCGTACGCCTGCTCGGGAGCTTGCGTGGATATGTACCTGGATGCGCATATATTCACGTTCAGTTCAGTTTTGATACATACGGGCTTTTGCGTGGAAAGTGACGTGCGCAATGTTTCTGTGCGCACGCTTGGTTGATACATGAGGCCCCCAGGAGACTACGCATGTACAGTGGATTTAAAGGACGCTTATTTCCATGTGGGCGTGTGGAGGAGGCACAGAAAATGCCTCCGCTTTTCATTCGAAGAAAAAGCATACGATTTCAAAGCCTTACCCTTTGGTTTAAAGACTGCTCCTCATACATTTACAAAATGTCTGGACGCAGCACTGGTCCCTCTCAGGAATCAAGGGGTCAGAATTATGAATTACCTGGATGACGAGAGACGCCTAATGTATAAAGGCAGAAGTTCTCACAAGCATGCATTTTACTGAGCATTTCAAGGGCGTGAATGAATTACGTTCCCATGGCAATAGTGTTGCACCGAGTGACTGACTGATAAGGGAACTGAAAGTTATACACCATAACTCATGCTCCCTAAAGGAAGGGAACGAGGTGCAACACAGTTGGCCCTTTTCAATGCTGAAGCTCGGTGAAGTTAGGGCTGGGCGATATGAGGAAAATATTATATCGCAATATTTTTTGGCTATATCACGATACACGATATATATCGCGATATCTCCAAAATCAATGAAAAAATGATTCAAAATTGATTAAAAAATGTCAACACTAAATTTGAACAAACTTAAATATTTTATTTTAACCATCAATTGCACACATAAATAAAAAGTACTTCAAGCAAAAAGGAAGAATACATAATTTAAACTTAAAAAGGTGCTCTTGTGCTTTTAACATTAAAAAAATATTAAATCAAAACAATTAAGGCCTTTAAAATACAAAAACAAAAGTGTAAACAGTGGCCATAAAATTTACTGACCCAGAACAGTCACAGGTAACAACTCTCAACTATTTGCATGTGCTAGTAATTTTTAACAACAAACCACAAAATGTGCACAAGTTTCAAACTGTGCCAAGTTCAGGCAATGTCTGCAAAACCTCTGAACAAGAACAGATTTATCACAGTGAGCCTCTGTGTACTGTATCCGGTTTTATTGTGAAAGGGTCAGGGGTTGTTTCCGGATTCACGAAGACGTTCTCTAAAGTTGCTCTACAAAGTGTCGCATTGAATCCTTGTGTAAAACACGACAGCCTCCACTCAGAAACGTGAACCGAGAGGTGGAGACATTATTAAATCAGCTGTATCGCTAAAGACACGGTCAGTCTCAGCTGTGGAAGAAGACGGCTAACGCGTTAGCCATCTTGTTAGCCGCTAAGGACCGTGTCTTTAGCGATAATGATAAAATGCTGATTTATTAATGTCTCCACCTCTCTATGCGGTGCACGCATGACTAAGCTCAGACCCGTGGTTTGTTTTAAGGAAGCAGCAGCTGTAAAAACACTTGGTTCTGCCGTTCATGCTCCACTCCGCTGTTTAAATGGTGAAAAAGATTCGTAGTTCAGACCTTTCTTCGGGACTATTTTCAGCATCGTCTACAAAAACATTTTTTATGCCCTCATCTGACAATTTAATCCAAACTAGCTCAGAACATTGTTTTCCCCCCTCAGCAGCGTGCAGCGCTCTTCATATCTGCCGTGTTTACATGTTGTGCTGAAAGTCTCGCGCGCGGCTCCTGCAGCCTGCAGGAAGGAGGGGGGCGAGTGGGGGCCCGCGCGACAGCAGGAGGATCCTCGATATACACGATATAGCCCTTTTAACCATCGTACATTTAAAATATCGCGATACATAGAGTATATTCGATATATCGCCCACCCCTAGGTGAAGTGCACTTGGAGAAAGTAGGATGGGCGTCCGCGCCTCAAGTACCCAGAGGGCGGGATCTCTGGGGTGACGCTAACGCCCCCTGCCGTAAAGGCGTGAATGTATTCCTTCAGGTAATCGCGCGGGGGCGCAATTTCCCATAGCAATAGTGTTGCACCTCATTCCCTTCCTTCAGGGAACAT